>APFE031679016.1:29616-72889 GCA_000404065.3 Pinus taeda
AAATCTATTCTACCTTACATTCTACAAAGCAATATTTACAAAATGAAATCTACTCTACCTTACATTCTAATGTGCTCCATGACATCTACTTCACATCTCCTTCCATGTTGAGAACATCAAGGCTTTACAATTCTTCAAAATTACAAAGTGCAACAAAGCTCTCCAAAGCTTTCAAAAGCCATCAAGGAAAGACTACAAACTCCAAGCTAAAGAACTAACTCTCATAAGCTAAGCTTAAGAACTGAGACTTAAGAACTAACAAATGAATGAGAGAGATCTCCTAGTTATACAAAAATATGAGAAGTCATCTCATTAATGAGAGTCCATGAATCTCTCCCTCTACCTCTAGAGTCCTAATCAAAATAGGAACTGATAAGACACATGTCTCTTAGAGTTACAATACATTAGGAGATGTGACACATATCCTCATGATCCCATGATTCTTTCCACTCAAATTCGAATTTGGCCTTAGAGTGCCACATAAGGGTCTTCTAGAAGCCTCCTTTCAACCTACACATGTCAACAATCTCAACCCATTTGTTAGGTATAAGCTTATGCACATTATTTCCTAATTTTTTAACCACAAATTCACTTAAAAGGCTTAGAATTAATAAAGATTGGAAAAACATAAATGTGGCCCAATGATAATGAAAGTGGGATGAATGTGGTGACATAGTAGTGAAATGGAGGTGATATCATGGACATAATAGTGAAAGTGTAATGGAAATGAATGACATTTTCAAGACTCAACAAGTATCAGAGACATAATTATGCATGACTGAAGACTATTTGTATGCAGAATAAAAGTGACAGAGTCATCAAGGAGTTTACTAATGCATTTGTGATTGAAAGGGGCACTTTTTTATTTTAGTTTGTATATGTTTCTGATATGATTGTGATAGATTGGTTGCATCAATGTCTCATTTTTTTATATGTCAATCTTTTATTGCATCATTGATGTTTTGTATCTATGTTATTTACAGCTCATATATTGAGGCGATGTGATTTGAGGATGGTATGTGGATGTGAGAGAGAGATAAGATTTGATTTTGATTTAGTGGTTGATGTTTTGTATTGACAGTGTTGCTAATGTTCTTTGATGATATTGTTATTGTGATATTCACACTAAGCAGCTTTGGGGCTCTAGTTTGAAAATGCATGCAAGGTGAACCACATAGAGAAGTGGTGTGAGTGCTCTAGAAAAACAAGTATTGAGAACATATTTCCTCATAAGTCCAATTGGATTTGGGTAAGGCTCGATTTTCGTGGAGGCTTCCAATGGGTGGTGGTTTCTAGATTCGTGAGATGGATATTAGAGTTCCCTTTAGATAGTTTCCATGTTGTAATCTCTATGTAATGATTTTCTTGATAGATAATAAAATATATTGATAAAAGCAACAACATCAAGGGTGGTTTTTGACTCGAAGGGGGTTTTCGACCAGATATCCTGTGTTCCTATGTGATGTGATTATTTGTGTTTCATTATGAATGTATATTTAATATGTCATGAATCTCATGTGTTCATTGTAGTTGAAGTTGGATGTTCAGATATAAATTATTATTTGTTAAGTGATGAATTCATTAATATATTGAAGAAAACAATTTAATTTATGTGAAATTGTTATCACTATTGATTCACCTCCCCCTGCGCCTCCCAGTAGTGATCCTGGTTCCACCAATTGGTATCGAAGCCTGACTCCTTCTACCACAACTTGACTACTAGTAGGTAGATCATGGGTAACCAGGGAATATTTGTAGTAGATGGAGTTACTTTTATACATGGATCAGATTATATGCTTTGGAAGTTGAAATTTGAAGTGTATAGTTTAACTCTTGATGTGAATATTTTTCTCTCAATTGAATATGGAAAACAAGATGAATTTAATGGGGAGGAAAAGAAGATCATTTTGAAGGGATTGCAAAATCATGATGTAAGTAAAGTAACACTTTGGAGGACTGTAAAAGAAATCATAGATAAGCTAGATAGCTTGTACGAAAGAGAAAGGGTTCAAGATTTAGAAATTGTTGAAAAAACCCATTTCACTCTTAAAGAGAAAGAGAATGATAAAAAGCAATCCACATTCATAGTAGTATGAGATCAAATTTTCTATCAACAAGATAGCGAGAGTATTAATGAGAGTATTGAGATGCAAATAATTTATCTAAAGATACAACTGTTGAGTTACAAAATCAATATGTATTTACTCTTAATTTCATCACCTTTTTTCTCTTTTCTTAACTTTTTCATATCTTAATACACTAATATATTGATGGATTACGATAAGAAATGGATGAACTACTCATAGTTAAGATTTAGCCATTGTAACTAACTTTTACTCCTCTTTATGCAGAAAAATAACGAAAGGAACAGTTGTTGTTCCCTAATGATGGAACACCATAAACCAACACACGAAGGATGGAACGTGTCGGTTGTGGACAGGATGGAGGACAAATAAGGAGGATCAGTGCGAAATGGGAAAGGTGCCTGAAGATAGTAATCAATTGTGAATCCCTCAGGATCGGGAGATCCTGAGGGATTGCATTTATCTTTTACCTCTTTCTGACTATAAAAGCAAAGGATTGTAGGAAGAAAGGGTGGATCTCTATTATTTCAAATTGTAATTTTGATTTACAAACTCATGTTGTTGGAGAATGTGATCATATTGTAATGCTACTTAAGTTCAATGATTAATATATAATTGAAGTTGTTGCTCATTCATATTCCTTGAAGTAAGTGAACAGTGTTCACTAGTGGCTAAGGGCCCGACCTATCATGGATTAAACTACTTCCTTGTGTTATATATTTATGATTCTCACAAGTTTGATTGATTTGATAATTTTTCTATTTTCTATGAGTTTATCTTATTCACTAATTACTGCTTTCCTGTATTGAAGTAGTACATTTCCTTTACATGTTTTACAACACTGTCATTCAATTCAATTTACGCTTACTCCAGATTCAATTATTTAGATATTGAATCATATTGGTCTAATCAAATGTAAGAGTTTGGTTATTGCTATTGAACTCTCAGATTGACATCATTTCTATTTGGATTGCTTTCTAGAGATTGAGTATGATTTAGATTGAATCAGCTAAGAAGAGATGACTCATTTCTACTGTGCTCTCCGCTGATGCTATTGTTAATTGAATTGCTTGTGTGAGATTTGATTACGATTCCAGTAAAGGATTGAGTATCAAAGCTTAGATTTCATATTTCCTTTAATGATTACAATTTGAGTTTATTAGATGCATCTATTTACTCTCGTATCGAAGGTCTATACTTGCTTTTAAAAAACATTACTCTCTGGATTTATAGCATGCCCACATTATGTAAATGGTCAGAATAAAACCACTTTCCTGGGTTGCTGATTAATGTGGGGTAATTAGGAGTTTTAAAAGACACCAATTCTCGGCCAACATTTTGGCGCCGTTACCGGGGAGAGTGTCATCATCTTATAAAGAGTGATGTATACCTGATAATTGCTATTGGGAAAGAATTGGTTATTGAAAATGGAAGGTTAGAACCTACATAATGAGCAAGTAAAGTGCTTGCTCCTCCACCTACTTTTCAACACAATTACAGAAAAGTGAAATAGGTGTTTGATGTTTGTCTATTGAGAGAGAATTGGGTATTAAAAAGGGAAGGTAAGAACTTGCATAAGGAGCAAGTAAAATACCTGCTCCTCCGCCTGCTTTCCAGCAGAATTGCTAGGGACTTAAGGAAGAAATAAACATTTGAATTTTTGCATGAATGACTAAGAAGAAAAGACCAGAAAATCATACAATTCCAAATCCCAAACCTGAAAAATCTAAGGGTCCGGTGACCCTTGGACAATCAACTTTTATCGATGACATCTTAAGAAAAGTTCAATCTTAGCCATCAGTGGGTCCCCAAACTGTTGCTTCCCGACAACCTACTATCTCCCTTCAGGTAACAGACTCACCATCTGTAGCCTATGCTAAGGTCCATAGTAAAACCGAAGAAATTGAGTAGAGTTTTCAAGACATTGAAAATTAATGGCCAATTCCCTCACAAAAATGGAATCCTTGCAACATTCATGAAGGAGGAGGAGAAACAGGGAAAATTTAGGAACCAAGATCCCCTTAGGGAGTAATTGAGCAGAGGACACCCAGTGTCCCAAATCAAGGGAGTGTTGTTAGGATCAGTCCCACCTCTTCTATACAAACAAGAGATAACTCTCTAGCTCTAGATATCCCAGAAGGGTACTGGAATATCTTTGATCAAATGGCCAATAATACACAAGCACCCCAAACCTCTACATTACAGTATCTTATTGTTGACATAGCTGTCAACGCACCCATGAAAGCTATCCCTCTACAAAATATTCCCACCTTTCATGGACTGACATCAGAAGATCTAGATTCATCTCTATTTCAATTTGATGTCCTATGTTAGTGTTATGATTACACCATCGATCCCCGAAAACTAAAGTTGTTTCCCTCCACTTTAAAGGGAGCAACCTTGGGTTGGTTTACGGGACTGGGTGGGGGAACAATAAATGATTGGGACCAAATGATAACTGCTTTCCTTAAAAAATATGAGGATTATTGCAGATCTAGAGAACTAAAAGATGAGATATTCCAAATGGTAGCAAGACCTAGTGAAACATTGGAAGAGTATGTGGAGTGTTTCCAATATAACCTCCAAAGGTCTTGCTATGCAAATCTGCCTCTGTGTGATAATGTGCTAAAAACCACACTAATTAAGGGGATGAAAAATTAGTGGATAGAGAAATTAAATACTATGCGTAAACGTGATATCTATCAAGAAGAATATGCTAACATTATTAATTTGTGTATCAGGTGCTCAAAGGGTAGTACAAGACTAAAACTAGCTGAATGCGATATCATCACCAGGGACAAAAAAATATCTGGGAGAAGCATTACTCACACTGAAATCGGCAACCTGCTAGAATATTTCAAAACAAATATCCTAGGAACCTTGACAACAAAATTAGACATCATGCAAGCCAAGTGGAAGCAGGCCGAAGTAGAATGAAACCTGGTGATTTTTTTCCCTCGATGCAGGAAGAAACATAGTCATAAATAATGTCCACTAGATATGGTATAGACCTATGCCATATGCACTAAAGAACATGCCACACAAAATTTCCCATCTCTCTGAAGATTACAAGTAGTCTTCAAAGAGGCAAAGGAAGAAACAGAACCAATCTACCTGTTAAATCAATGTCGCCAATGGAAAACACAACAAACATGTATTCCTACTGACCCACCTTCATTATTTCTACCCACATAATATAATTCTCAGCAATACACAAGGGTTACATGGTAGAACCAACCACCTTTTCCTAATTGGTCACCACAAGCATTTTCTATGCCACCTAGGTCCAACGAATGAAATCCAAACAGTGGTTGGCCAAATTCCTCTTAATTTCCACCATTCTGGTAGAACAATCCATATCCATCTCAATGGTCCCCCTCCACTTCACAAAACCAAAATGGGTAGTCAAACTAGAAAAGACCTACAAACCAGCTAGCAGGAACAATCCCCTTACCTCAACATATCCAACCAACGCCTTACACATTGCAACAGAATCCTCAACCCAATTTTTTACCACAACTCCTAACACAACCCAACTCGAATCCCAACAATAGACCAGTCCAATCAGTACAAATTATTGAAGGGCTGAATCTAGAAACTAAGTTGAAAGAGTGTAATGAACTGAAATTGAGGTCTAGATGGATAATCGAGTCAGAGGATGATAAAAATATACAAATAGAAGAACCACTAGCTGTAGAACAAACTTCTCAAACGGAGAATACATTTAAATAGAAAAGCCATGGGAAAACTATTACCTCTTCTCCACCATTCCCAGAAAGATTGATTATACCTCGCCCAATTGAATATCCCGATTTTGATATCCTGGGAGAATTAAAAAATATATGTGTAAAAATACCCTTCCTCCTGGCTATTCAATATGTACCAAAAATCCTACGAGGAAAATAAAAGCAACACCAACTATCAACGTAGTCGGAACTTTGTTTGATTTATTATCAGGCAGAGAAACACCGGTCAAATATGAAGACCCAGGAAACCCTATAGTCACAGTACAAATAAATGGATGTTCCTTTGCCAATGCATTAGTTGATCTAGGGTTAACTGTTAATATTCTGACAACAACAACCTATCAAAATCTTAGCATCACATCCTTAGATCCAACTACAACCTTGCTAGAACTTGCTGACCGACTAGTTGTTAAACCAAAAGGGACATTACAGGATGTAATGGTGTCTATAGATTCTTAGGAATACCCAACAGATTTCTTGATTATTAATCGTAGAAACCGGCTAGATGGACATCCTCTAATATTAGGAAGACTTTGGCTAGTGACCACAGATGCTTATATAAGTTGTGGAATAGGCAGTATGACTATATCAAGAGGAAGTAATGTGAAGAACCTAGCTTTATATGCTTCAGCTTAGCCAAGCCTAACTATAATAAAAACTAGGAAACAAACTGTAACATATTTAACTGAAAATATTCGATCATCACTAACTGTAGTAGATGCTCTTGAATTTAAGAATCAAACAGAAGATGACATTATTAACACTTACATTAACCACCCAGCTATTGTATCTAATCTAAAATGTCACGTGATTGAAGCAGCTCTAGATAACAAAATTGAAGAAGATTCTTTAAAAGATATCAATGACCAAACAATACCAAAAACAACTGTTTATAACATCAAACCCATTGAAATTGAGCCAAGGAAAGTCCTAAACATTAACAAAAACCTGACTGATGACTAGCAGTAGAGGCTTATTCAACTCCTTAGAAAAATATAAAGAGGCTTTCGCTTGGGATTACCCAGATATGAAAGTGATTGACCCCCAATTATGTATGCACCACATCTATTCTGTGAAAGATGTGAGACCCATTCAAGAACCTCAATGAAGATTTAAACCTCATGTAAAGGATGTTGTTAAAGACGAACTATAGAATCTGTTAGATGTAAATTTCATATATCCTATGTCTAATAGCAAATAGGTTTCTCCATTAGTTTTGGTTCCTAACAAGAATGGGAAGTGGTGTGTATGTGTCGATTACAAAGAGCTTAATAAAGTAGTGGAAAAATATCATTTACCCCTCCCGTTCATTGACCATGTTCTAGACACATTGGTAGGTAAAAAATTATTCTCTTTCTTAGACGACTTCAGTGGCTACAACCAAATCCAAATTGCCCCTGAAGACCAAGATAATACTACCTTCACCTGCCCCTGTGGGGATGTTTGCTTACAGGGTATTACCTTTCGGAGTGTGCAATGCACCTGCCACATTCCAGAGAGCCATACTCGGCATTTTTGCAGACTTGATAAACAAGGGACTCGAGGTGTACATGGATGATTTTACACCCTATGGAGATGACTTCGAGCCAGCATTACAGACGCTAGAGAAAGTCCTGCAAAGATGCATTGCTACTAGGCTCTGCTTAAGCCATGAGAAATGCCACATGATGATGACCGAAGGACTCATCCTTGGTAATTACATCTCAGTAGCTGGAATTTAGGTAGTTCCAATGAAAATTTAGATAATCCTCTTAATACCTACCCCTTGCACTCAAAGTGAGGTACATAGTTTTTTGGGATTTTCTGGATATTATCGAAGATTTATAAATAAATTCTCCCAAATTGCTGCACCATTATATGCTATGACAGGAAATATCAATTTTATATGGACTAACAAATGTGGCATTACCTTTGAAGAATTAAAACGGCTAGCATCAATAGCCCCAGTATTACGGGATCTAAACTGGGATTTATTATTCTAGATTTCATCTGATGCATCAGATACAACCATTGGAGTAGTTCTCAACCAAGAGGAAGATAAGAAACCCTATGCGATATACTACATCAACAAAAATTTAACTCCTGCTGAGTTGAATTACACTGTGACTGAGAAAGCGTTTCTAGCTGTAATCTATGCTATTAATAAATTCAGACACTATATAACAAGAAACACTAAGGTTTTGTATGTTGATCACTCTTCTATCAAATATTTAGCTAATAAACCTATTACGAGTGGAAGAATGACACGATGGTTAATTCTTTTGCAAGAATTTGATATAAAAATTAAGGGTTGACCAGGAAAGGAAAATCTAGTGGTAGACTTCCTCTCACGTGTGCCAAAAATAGATGTCATAGTGGTAGTAGAAGACCAATTTCCCGATGAGAACCTATTTCTTGTAACTGTGAAAACACCGTGGTATGCAGACATCACAAATTACCTAATGGTTGGAAAATTATCCAAGCACCTGACGCCCAGAGAAAGAAAATTAGTAGTGCAACACAACAGTCGATTCTCCTGGATCAGAGGATACCTTTTTCACATAGGAGCAGATATGCATATCTACAGGTGTGTCAGGGAAGACAAAATCTATGACATACTAAGAGCTTGCCATGATGGACCTTGCGGTGGAGACTTTGGAGACTATAGGACTGGACATAAAGTCTTATAGATAGGCTATTATTGGCCCAACATTTTTAAGGATGCCAAGAAATTTGTCCAAGCATACGATAGCTGCCAAAGAATGGGTTGCCCTAGCCAGTCTTACGAGATGCTCCTACATCCACAGTTAGTCACCAAACCTTTTGAACATTGAGCATTAGATTTCATTGGCCCAATAAACCCATTATCTAATCAAAGGACATATATACTGGTTACAACGAAATATGTGAGTAAATGGGTGGAGGCAGAAGCATTACGAAGGACAACAGAGGACACAGTAATCCATTTTCTTTTCCAAATTTTTATGTGGTATGGCTTACCTAGAGAAATAATCACAGATGGAGGGCCACAATTTCTAGGCCATAAGATTTCTGCTACATTAAAAAATCATCACATTTTACACAGAATCACATCTCCATAACACTTGCAGGCAAATGGCCAAGTAGAAATTACCAACAAAGTATTCAAGGCCATACTAACAAAGACAGACGCCTCACATATACATGACTAGGCTGCCCGATTACTAGAGGCCCTATGGGCATATTGCATGACTTGGAGGAATACCACAAGATACTCCCCATATCAGCTAGTGTTTCGCAAACAACCTATCTTCCCAATAGAATTTTAAATTCCGACATTGAGGATAGCCCAAGAATTAGTCCTGGATCTGAATGAAGCATAGGTTAAGAGACTACATCAAATTAATGAATTGGATGAAATCTGGCTATCAGCTCTTCAACATAATGCACTAACACAACAACAAAGAGCAAAAATGGCATGACTCCCTCATCAAGAAAAAGATATTCCATGAAGGTGATTGGGAAATTCTATATGATTCTAGGTTCCAAGATTTCCTGGGCAAACTCGAGACTGGATGGTTAGGTCCCTATAGATACAAGAGGTGCACGATAATGGCACCCTTACATTAGCCACCATTGATGGTTTTAGCTACTCTTTTAAATAATATGGACATCGAGTATGCCTCTACCACAAACTGCTTACAAGGGAATCCTTTTGCCAACAGATACATGAAGATTCTACGATACAAATTCTCGTTGAAGAGAGCAACTCTTTGATAGCACTAGTCCAGTGAAGAATTTATTTTTTGAAACTTATACGTAAAATTGATTTTCTATTTACTTTCTATTTGATTGGATTTTCTTATAACAGTATATTGTTTATTAGATTTCTTTATATTTTCCTTTGTTGTTCCCTATAGGGAATAGCTACTGTTCCTTATAGGGAACAATAATTTTTCATCTTTATTTTCCTTTACTATTCCATATAGGGAATGGCTGTTGTTCCCTCTAGGGAACAACACTTTCTCATGTGCATTTTTCTTTGTTGTTCCCTATAGGGAAGAACTATTGTTCTCTATAGGGAACAACACTTTTCGTAAAGCATTCTCCTTTTTTTTTCCCTATAGGGAACAATTGTTGTTTCCTACAGGGAACAACATTTTTCATGTGTATTTTGCTTTGTTGTTCCCTACAGGGAACAACACCTTTTTGTTTGTATTCTCTTTGTTGTTCCCTACAAGGAACAGTTGTTGTGCCCTATAAGGAACATCAATTTTTTTGCATGTTTTGCTTTGATGTTCCCTATAGGGAAGATCACCTTTTTGTGTGTATTCTCTTTGATGCTCCCTACAAGGAACAATTGTTGTTCCCTATAAGGAACAACACATTTTTTACGTGCTTTTCTTTGTTGTTCCCTACAGGGAACATTTGTTGTTCCCTATAGGGAACAACACCTTTTTGTGTGTATTCTCTTTGTTTTTCCCTATAAGGAACAATTGACATTCCCTATAAGGAACAACACTTTTTGCATGTTTTTCTTCATTGTTCCCTACAGCGAACAACTGCTATTCCCTACAGGGAACAATTTTTGTTCCCTATAAGGAACAACGATTTTTGTGTGGGTTTTCTTTTGTTGTTCCCTTTAGGGAACAACACCTTGTGATTATTTTGAGAAGACGCCTTTTTCTCTTCTTTGCATAATCATCCCTAGACCATCCCAATTCATTCTTTATGATCCTTTTTATGGCAGAAAAGTACAAATAAATATTTAAGGACAACAAGTATGGAGTTTACTAGAACATGCAAATCTTTTGAATATTATCATCTTTAATAAGATTTCCTTGTATTGATCAAGAAATAAAGGACACAATTATCTATATCAATTCACTATCCTCATTTCCACTATAAATCAAACTAATTGATTATTTGTACCATGCTAGTTCTCCGCTGTCCCGTATAACTCTCTCTGTTTATTATCAATAAGATTATGGGCATATTCTTTTTTTATTGATATGTTCAAACTTCTTCCAACGTCCCTACTCTTAAGGATTGATGACCCACCCTCTATATATAAATGGGAAGTGTTAGATATATCTATATATATATATATATATATTATATTCACTAATAATTGTATTATTTTTTTACACAGATGGAGGATAGGGGGTCTCATCACGAGCCAACCCACCATGATCATAATGAAGGAGTGAAGAGGCATTCCCACTATGGCCACCACACCAGGGATATGATACAATTGATGCAACAAGAAATAAAGTCCTTGGAACAGGAGGTCTCATCATGAGCGGACTTGAGCACTTTTCACTACTTCCCAGTGAATGGCAATGTGTTCATCTAGTTACCATGCTAGCACATTGGTCTCTACTATGGTTATCATAATGCACTTCCCCAATTATACGTAGAGGACCATGGCTCCCAAGGGTTAGAAAGCAACTCTATCGAGGCTATAGATGCCTGCATGCAATAGAAGCTCTGTTGATGGTATTGAAGTTTTATATTACATCAATAATTATTATAATGCCCTCTTCTTATGTTTTCATCTTTCTACGGAGAGACTATGCCCCTAATTTACCATGAACCTTTATGCATGAGTTAATCTTTTTAAATCAATCACAACAGTTTTCAGTGGAATAATGATGGTAAAGTACTATTTCCTGCATATGCTATCCTTTTTCTTTATCGCATCACCTCACAACATCTTATCACTTATTGATAATTCTCGTTACACGCCTTGTTTTCATCACTCCAATATCCTTTATGATCCTTTCATTAATATGCGTACCTTGCCACTTTCATTACCCAATCCAACACCCTTGTACTTCACCGCCAGCGCGTTATCCTTTCATTCATTCGGTCGTAGGCGACCTATTATTTTGAAGGGAGGTGAGGACCTACAGTATACTTATGCATGTGTTGTCACCTTCTCATTTGATTTAGTAGAACAATACGAAATCCCATGATCATAGAGCATGTCGCATTATAACAATCCTCGATAACGGTATTTATGCTTATAAAGTATCAGCTGATAAAGCCATTACATCCATTTGTTGTTCCATCACTCGACTTTGTTCATTGTTTTTCTTTCTCCACTACACTAGTCATTTGTAGAATTCAAGCATCATGGGAGGAAGAACAATGCAATGAGAACCTTTAACACTAGTTGTCTCTGATGAAGCCAGGGAAATTGTAGATCTCGCAGGATGGATAACATATTTTATGAAATTTAAACCCCCCTATGAGGAAATCGCCATCAAATTTTTACGGAATCTACAGAATGGACAATCTGTGGTAAGAGATAGAAAAATTAGTGTATCAGGCGCATTGATAGCAGAAGTGTCTAGATTGCTGGCAGAAGGACCAGTATGGATGACAAGCGATTAAAGTAGCATGACACTATAGAGGCTTTTAGGGGCGAAGGACAGGAGCTAATCATGAAGGGAAAAGGCATTCAACCATATTCTCTTTGAGAGCCATGGGGAGAATTGGCATGAATCGTCCAGAACTATGTTACCTACGATGGGCGTAAAGACGTGGTAAGGCCATGACAACTCAAACTTTTAGTAGTTTTAAAACAAAAATGCTTTGTTAATTTACCTAGACTGTTGAATTCCTTACTACATGACACTGCCCAGAGCTGAGATGGTCCCAACACATAGAAATAGTAGTTAACAACCATTATCTGATCAGGTTAATAGTTAGCTATAACCTTGCCCAGCAACAATCAACCTGGGATGATCTAATATTGACCCTCGAAAGAGGTGTAGCCCTGCTAGCACCTAACCCTATTCCAAAAAGAAAGAGGACTTCCCTTTCAGGAAGCATACCTCACAAACACAAACGATCCACAAGGTTGAGGTTAAAATAGAGAGCATATGAAAATCCTCAAGGTAGCGCTAGTCAACCCATAGAATTATCCAGCCTAGTAAGTGAACAATACTTGCAGCTAGAGTTAGAAGGACAAGATAACCTTGAATTAGAACCTGAGGAAGGAATAGGTCATTCTGGAGATGAACAAAGAAATGAATTGGGACTTCCCTCAACACCAAATGTGAGTCCCCAAGGCGATCTGTTGCAAAATTTTGAGATGGCCTAGGTCCTGGCTAACATGAATGTATATATGCGGCCTGAAGGACTACTCAATATTAAATTAGGAGAATCCCAATCTCCTAGGAATTCCGGCTATACCAGAATTCTATCTCCCTCAAAACATGCAAGCCAAAAAGTGGAAACAGGTGCAAAGGCCATTTAGGAAGTAAAGAACCAAGCCGGTGACATGCTTCCAGTGAAAAAAAACTAGGTAGACCTAAACACAGAAAACATAGGCCAAGAAGAAGAAGTAGAGACAGAGATTATTTGGGAAGCTGATAGTTAATCTAAAGACGTGGTCTTATTAGAACATAGACAGGGTGAAAAACCAGGCTCTTTAGAAGTAGAAGCTATTAACGAGACTGTCAATGGAATAGTTGCTCCTCTGAAGAGGTATAGAGCAAAATTGAAGATGTTAAGAAAAGAATAGGAGAAGCTTCAAAAAATGGTCAAAAGCCTCAGAAGAAAAATAAAAGAAATCACAGCGAGAAAGGTTCTGAACAATACCCCAGAGATAGTAAATGTGGCCATACAAACAGATGTATATGAATGTAGGGCTACAAGAACTCAAACTAAGCCTATACTTACTCAACTAGTCATCACTGAAGAGGAACAACATGCAATTTTAGTAGACATAGCTACCCAGACAGAGGATGTACCCTTTAATACCATGGCTAGTCAGACAAAGCTTTGGACCTCCCATAATAAAGAAATTTAGACAGAAAACATCCTTTCTCATAACATAAGCACTCACAGAGGCATACAAGCCAAGGAAATCATGACACACAATAACCCCATCATACTGAATCTTCAGGAAGAATTGGCACAAGTTCAGCTCGCATTAGAACGACTTGAACAAGAAATTGTTTCCCAACAGAAATATCAAGAGTTGCAGAGACAACTTCAAGATATGAATGCAACTGAGAGCAAGACTTTCAACGGATGCAGAAAGGCAGAAAAGAAAATAGAGAAAATCAAGCTCAAACTAGATAGGGTCATTGGTTAGACAGACACCATCTTCTCACTATATACAGATGTCTTGGAGTGCAAGTCTCCCACCACCAATTATGCCTTGCTTTTGTTATAATGATACCTGTTGTTGAAAACTAAAGCTGTGAGAGATGGAAAACCAATTGAATTAAGAACAATTGAAGATTTTATAAATTGTTGCAAACAACATGGGGTAAAGGTTCAAAGGCTTCTTTGTGAATTTTACCTACACAATTTTGTATTGGAGAATCAGGTGGAAAAGAACGCTAACCCTTTTGTGGGAGATGTTCAATTCCAGGCCTTTATGTGATTTGCAGTTAGCCAAATTAAATTGTTTAAATCTCATAACACATCCCAAAGACATGAATGTGGATTGGATCTTTGGGTAAGAAGTGAACCCAAGTACCCTTTACAAATGCTTGCCAACTGTAAGACTCTGATGACATGGGAAGGGGTGATTAAAATTTTGGGGCCCATTCATAAGGAGATTGTATATAATTGAGTATTATATTTCCTCTCCATTAAAGAAAGCTCTCTGGCTACATCCAAGCTCAGGTGGAAGGTCTCCACTAATAGTGTGCAAGATAGGGAGCCATTTAATTACAAAAATTTTAATGCAGCTGTGGACCATTTTGTCACCTATAGCAACCTTATTTTGAGAGAAGGACCTTATTGGTTATGATGTCAGCTTCATAGCCCCATCATTTGGTATCCACCTAAAGGTTATCGGGCTATCTACTAATTTCTTGACGGAAAGGAAGGGCCTGCCTTTGTTCTCGTGGCTCAACATCATGGTTTCAGACCAATTTTTGATGCTCCTTCTGCAACTTACTCTTTAATTGCACTGCATTAGAATTACTTACTTTCATGAGGACATGAAACAGGGTAAGGAGGGGATTATTTTGAGTTACGAAATGGGATGTATTTACTCTTAATTTCATAACCTTTTTCATCTTTTCTTATCTTTTTCATATCTTAATAAGCTAGTATATTGATGGATTATGATAAGAAACAGATGAACTACTCGCAGTTAAGATTTAGCCATTGTAACTAACTTTTACTCCTCTTTATGTAGAAAAATGACGAAAGGAACAATCGTTGTTCCCTAATGACAGAAAAACTTAAACCAACACACGAAGGATGGAACACGTCGATTGTAGACAGGGTGGAGGATGAATCAGGGGGATCACTGTGAAATAGGAAAGGTGTCTCAAGATAGCAATCAGTTGCGAATCCCTCAAGATCAAGAGATCCTGAGGGATCACATTTATCTTTTACCTCTTTCTGATTATAAAAGAAAAGGATTGTAGGAAGAAATGGGGGATCTCTATTATTTAAAATTGTAATTTTAATTTATAGACTTGTGATGTTGGAGAACACAATCATATTGTAATGCTACTTAAGTTAGATGATTAATATATAATTTAAGTTGTTGTTCATTTGTATTCTCTAAAGTAGATCAGTAGTGTTCACTGCTAGTTAAGGGTCTAGCCTCTGGTGGATTAAACTGCTTCCTTGTTTTATATATTTCTAATTCTTGAAAGTTTGATTGATTTGATAATTTTCCCATTTTCTGTTAGTTTTTCTTATTCACTAATTACCACTTTCCTGTATTGAAGTAGTACATTTCCTTCACATGTTTTACAACATTGTCATTTGATTCGATTTATGCTTATTCTAGATTAAATTATTTAGATAGTGAATCGTATTGATTTAATCAACTAGAAGAGTTTGGTTATTGCTATTGAACTCTCAAATTGACGTCATTTCTATTTGGATTTCTTTGTAGAGATTGATTATGATTTAGATGGAATCAACTAAGAAGAGATGAGTTATTGCTATTGTGCTCTCGACTGATGCTATTGTTAATTGAATTTCTTGTGTGAGATTTGATTACAATTGCAGTAGAGGATTGAGTCTCGAAGCATAGATATCATACTTCCTTTAATGATTGCAATTTGAGTTTATTATATGCATTCATTTACTCTTGTATCGAAGGTCTATACTCCGTTTTAAGAAACATTACTCTCTGCATTTATAGCATGCACATATTGTGTACACTCTTGGAATAAAAGGACTTTCCTGGGTTGATGATTAATGTGGGCTAATTAGGAGTTTTAAAAGACACCAATTAACGGCCAACAACAACATGAGGAATTCATCAAGGAAAATGAGAATTTGTCAAATCAGCTTTAAGAACAAGAATTGAGATGTGAGATTGAAAAGGAAAATAATCAAATATCTAAATATTGAAGGTTGGATAAAAGAACCAAAAATATGGTCGAAATCCTCATCAATCAAAGATCTCTACTTATCAAAGCTATATTGGGATTTGAAGAAGAATCATGCTTTATGAAGGAAATGGAGAAAGTGGAGAAAGACCATGTAGCATAGAATCACCAGTCCATGACCTTTGAATCCAATCAAGGACCAAGGAAGAAACATCATCAAAAGAATTCAAAGAAGAAAATAGATTATCAGTATAAGTAAAGAAAGGAAGATCACAATCACAACATACAACAATTCATGAAGATAAGGAAGCATCCAAGTGTTCATCGTATAGTAAATCAAATCACAAGGTATCAAAAATTATTTTATTGGTATTATTTTTCTTGCAATCGTTATGGCCATCATTTTAGAGAATGTAATATTTTTGCAAACAAAATAAAGTTTGTTGGATAAGCATTATTTCAAGTGTGGAAAATATGGCCACAAATCTCTAGCTTCCATGTATGATAGGATAACTCATACAAAAAGATAAATACCACCGTTGAAGATAAATAAGGAATAGAAGATAAAAGATGAGTTGAAAAGATCTAACTCTTCAAAGGATTTCAAGGAAGGGTGTTTTTTTCAAAAGAAGATAATTTATTCAGGGGGAGTAAATCTTTATGTTGTGCCCATTAGGATATGGCTTCAAGGGAAGCCAAACTTGATAGGTTCATGCAAATAAAAGAGGAAATTTCAAGCATCTATTCATTTCATATTCACAAGATCAGTATGAGGCATAGAAGGAGAGCGCATGAGTGTAGGGGGAATTCTACAAGCTTGTTGTATTACATTCCATTTTTATCTTTTTGTCTCATGATTATTGATGGTTGTAGCCATGTTATGAGAAGGACATTTTTCTATCTATTCACACTAAGATAAGCTTATCTAGCAAGAAATAATTATTGATGGAGAAATGGCATATGCCTAGGCATAATTTTATATGGCTTTATGATATGCATGCATAACACTTATTTCATGCATGTTCCTACATATTCAATAGAAATACTGGTGATGGTTTGAGTAAGTAGTATTACTCCATTGAGAACCTCACTTATTATGCTTCATTAGATAGTCATAATTCGCATGAGGAAGGGTCATTGATGCATGCATGTGTCTTAGAAAGTTCTTGGTCAGTTTTGTGAGTTGATTGAAGAAAATTTCTACGTCAGGCAGTACATTACTAAGTCCTTATGTTTCTGGTTGTAGTGTGGTTAAGAGTCCATTGCTTGTGTATGCATATGACTCATGTATCTCACATTGTATTTTCATGAGCTCAAGATATTTTACTTCTTCCATGGCATGCAAAGATGATTCAAGATCCAAGTGTTGGGAAAAATACTAGGGGGGGGGGGGGGGGGGGGGGTTGAATGAGTATTTAAACTTTCTCAATAATAATTTTCTTTTTCAAACTCTATACGCGATTTTATAGAAACCAAACAATGTATTTCCACAACTATAATGAATGGAACCAACATATACATAATACACTTCTAAAACAACTAATTCATTGTCTATTAAACTTAAATCAGAGTGTGATGCATTTACTTAGAATTAAACAGATGCAGTAAGAATAAAATAAATCAAAACACATAATAAACACACACGAACACCAACATTTTTTAGGTGGAAACCCAATGTGGGAAAAAACCACGTTGTTGTTGTCTCAATCTTCAATATTCTTATTATTAAAAGTGTTTACAGGTTTTGTACTGGTGAAGACTCTTTCTAGTATGCAAGCATCTACCTACTGAAGGCTACAACCTTCCCTCATTTTCAGACATCTACTGGAAGGAAGCTCCAACACCCTAGCTCTTGTACTAGCTGATATGATTTCGAGTATGTAGGTGCTAGCCTATAGAAGGCTACCACCTTCACTCTTTCTCCATGGACCACGTTTCATAAATTTTTAGACTTGATACTCCTAGTACACATCAACACAATATGTAGGCCATGTTCCATCAAATTTTCATACTGGACCCATCAATAACATTAAAGCTAAATATCAATCACCAATGCAATACAAAAATCAAACATAATTGCATAAAAAAATCATTGAAACCCATCAACTCTGAAGCAAAACACGATCAATCAATCCGAACAGTTAGATTACTATCCCTAGAAGACAGAAGTTCAATTAAAACACTGCATCAACAATAGGGACCCACTGCAACCTCAAAATCCATATGTCATAATGTATACGCTACTTCAATGAGGACACCCTGCGTGTATATGCCACTTCTATAACCCAACTTGCATATATCTCTAAATATACTGAATCACCAAAATTTTGAACCAAAAATTGTACTAACCAAGGATATTCTAAAGATATACTATCATGTTAGACAATTCTAAATAGATAGCTTCAAATATCACCCTTCTTACTCAATCAATTAGTGACCCAGACTCAATATCCTTGTGCAATTAGTTTAACTTAAGATTTAATGAACACATAATTGAAAAAAAACAATAAAACAACAACATTGATTAGATAGGTCAGTCATTTCTAAACAATAAGCCTTCCTCTACATACACTACTTGGAAGGAAGAATCTGCATGTATACGCACCTTCACCAAGGTGAACCTACGTATATATCTGTAAATAATGATTTATAACTTCATAGCTTTTGAAGACTTCAAATATACCTAGATCATAACATTTAAAGGATAAACATGTATTAGCACTTAGGTCTAGCCTATACATTATCAGATTATACAATGATAAGTCATTTCACATCTCATGATCCTCATCCAACATTATATCTAATGGTGCACAAGATGCTTCAGATCAATATCATAGCCATAACCCTGACAACACAAAATATACCTCAGATAGAAGTATTCATGAGAAACCCTTTGACATGTACATTTATACCTTTGATCTTCTCCTCTTTATATGTTTAGAGCCTTTGTCAATACCATGCACCAGAACAACACTTAGAACCTATGGTATTCTTAGATGGGATCAAGTAACCGTTATTCCGCTCAATATTTTGGGATAATACCATGGTATGGATCCTTGGTATTCTCTAACATTAATTTTCCATCCCATACACGCTTTTCCTTCTGTGTAATTGTGTGCATACATATACGTTCCTTTTATTCCATTTACCCCCGTGTATATGCGACCTGGACTAGGTTAAACAATGTATATAACATAAAACATTCTCTTTCCTCAATTTCTTGATTATGATTTGTAATCCTTTGTCACATCATCTTACTCTTCTATGCCATTACTATATTACCTCTGAATTGACTATAGGTTTTAACACTGTTAGAAATGACCTACATACAAATTCTAAAAACACAGAAAATAAACGATGCGAGAGCATAACACATAAAACACATATACACAAAGATTTTCCATTAGATCCTAAAACTAGGACTACAATCTTGATTTTTCATTATGTTCTTTTCAATGTTACAATACATATTTGTACATGCTGAAGCATCCAATACCATGGACCAAGAATCATGGTGTCCAAAACCATGGACCGAAAACCATCACATCCAGAACCATGTGTGAAAATCATGCACAAAACCATAGGTAGATCCACCCAACCTAATATAGGGTCCAAAAAACAAAACTTTCCATGGCGCTACCCTAAACCCCATAGAGGGGGGTTACCTGCACCCCTCAAACTCCCTGTGACCCCCCCTCTAACTCCCCTGTTAACTATATGGGCTAGTCATGGAAAGAATATAACACAACCCAACATTGACCTGTTATAATGTGGGTTTCCATCATACATCACTTTATCATTTCTGAATTGACCTGTGGATACATCTAGTTATCATATATGTGAGTTCTCATCAAGGACAACACATGTACCATAATGCCAACAATCTCCCCCTTTGGACATGATGGAAACGATATTGGTGTTGATCACTGCAAGTTGTAGAACTTGTTAGATATATCAAACAAGACCAAGATATTATTCCCCTTTAACATTAATGGCAAAGGGTAGACCAAGATATTCTACCCCTTAGTACATGTTGAGATGCACTATATTGTCCATGCTCCCCTTGAGAACATGCAGAGTCTACAGAAATATTTTTGAAAAGAATAACATGAATCTATAACTCAACTATGTGAGTATGACCTTCCTATCATGAATGACTCATACATATATCAATTTCCCAACATAGTGGGGATACATTAAATGTTCATACATGACTGAAAATTGCAATTATTACATGATCCTTCCCATGCATAATAGGGGTACAAATTACATCATGTTTCCAAAAGGACTCATCCATAATAGAGTATGATAGAAAGAAGCTTAATTCAACAACCATGATGCCAACAATACATGACATTTTGAAGGCTAATGCTCCCCCTGAACTTGTGCTACTTGTACATAGTAAAAAATTCATTCATCAAGGCATCTTCATCAATTAAATAAACATCAATGAGAAAAGCATACCAACAGATTGTATTCATCAACATCAAAGTAAACATGCATGTCAGAAACTGATTTTGAGTTTGACCCACTACTTCTGGCTCATAAACTCATGTATAAACATGATTCTACCTCATGAAATCCACGTATAGAAAGCAATCCTCTCATTTTGTACATGTAGTTTGAATAAACTAGTTTTAACAGGAACATGACACAAAAACAACTCCTAGCTTTTATCTAAGATATTCAAATGATTCTCTGGCAAGGGGTTTAGTAAATATATCAACAAATTGTTGTTTGGAGGGAACATACTGCAATTTAAGCTTTTTCTCAAGCACTTGTTCTCTTAGAAAGTGATACTTAATAGGAATATGCTTGGTCTTGTAGTGCATAACATGATTTTTCTAAATACTAGTAGCACTTGTATTATCACATAGGATGGAGATGGGTGGATGACATTTAATTTGAATATCTTGGAATGTTTGCATCATCCGGAGAATTTTTGTGAAGCAAGATGCAACAACCACATATTTTTCTTCCGTTGTAGGTAAGGCAATCGAACTTTGTTTCTTGTTGAACTAGGGTACTAACCATGATCCCATATAAAATGCACTTCTACTATTGCTTTTTCTATAATCCACATTCCTAGCCCAATCCACATCTGTGTATCCCTAAAGAGTGAGATATGTATCCTTAGGGTACCATAGACTAAAGTCTTGAGTTCCTTGGAGATATTTGAATAATCTCTTTACTACCTGAATATGTGATTCCTTCAGATTTCCTTTGAATCTTCCAACAATTCCTATTCCATGCATGATATCTAGTTTGGTACCTGTTAGATAAAGTAGACTTCCAATCATAGATCTGTACTTTGATTGATTCATTGTAGGAGAATCATCATTAGAACTAAGACTACATGTTATTACTATTGGAGTACATACTCGTTTGGAATCTTCCATTGTATACTTCTTCAGAATCTGCTTGAGATATTTAGTTTGCAAGAGAAAGACAACATCTTTTGTTTGTTCCACTTGTAGAACAAGAAAATAGGTTAGTTCTCCAAGTAAAGACATTTCAAATTCTTGTTGCATAATAGAAGAAAATTTTTCACTCATAGATTCTTCATCACTGCCAAAGATGATATCATAACTATAAGCAACAATAATTAACAACTTAGGATTCTCAATTTTTGTATATAAGTAGTTTTGTGTGGATCCTTTTGTGAAGCCTTGTTGTTGAATATATTTGTTGAGATGATAATACCGTGCTGCAGAGCCTATTTCTTTCCATATAAATCCTTTTTGAGTTTGCATGCAATCTTTGCATCATTTCCCAGAATGAATCCATCTAGTTGTTCAATGTATACTTCTTCTCAATCTCCATTGAGAAATGCATATTTCACATCCATTTGATAAAATTTAAATTTATGAAAACTTGAAAGAGAAGGAAACATTCTTATGGTTTCAAGTCTAGCTACAGGTGCAAAAGATTCTTCAAATTATATACCTTCATGTTGTGCATACCCATTACAAACCCGCCTTTCTTTATTCCTAATTACCTATCCATTTTCATTCAACTTATTCTTGAATATCCATTTTGTTACTATAACATTTTTATCATGAGGTCTAGGAACTAATTCCCAAGTATCATTATTTTGAATTTGGTCAAGTTATTCATCCATGGCCTTAACCCAACATTCAAATTTTCTAGCTTCATTTACATTTTGTGGTTCTGTGGAGGATAATACATCTAGATAACTAGAATATCCTACAAGAGTTCTTCTTGTTTGTACTCCAGACCCTTTTTCTCCTAGAATTTGATATTTTGGATGATTCCTTTGAACATACATGGATGGAGCCTTTTCCTTGTCAGATGTATCATCTTCTAATACTTGACTGGTTTCTTCCTCTATATCATTTCGTTTTGATACGAGAAAGCATTCACTGTCTTCATTGTTATCATCTTCTTTTGTCAATGTCACCTATTTTGGATTTCTACATGCGTCATGGATTACAACATCAATGCATTCAACAATTTTTTGAAGTCACTTATTATAACATTTGTATCCTTTACTTCTATATGAATAACCAAGAAATATTCCTTTGCCTGCTTTGGGTTCAAACTTATTAAGTTTTTCATCAATCTTTTTGATGAAACATTTTCTTCCCAAAAATTTGAAGTTTTTTACAGTAGGAAGATTACCATACCAAAGATCATACAAAGTTTGATCACTATTTACATGTACATGAGATTTGTTGAGAATATTCACTATAGTATATGCAGCTTCACCCTAGTAGGTGTCAGAAGTTCCAGACTCATCAATCATAGCTTGAGTCATTTGATTTTTAGATCTAATTCATTTTCAGCTAAAGCTTTGAAGACCTTAAAATTTTCAAATGCTTCATGTTTTTATTTTGGTAAACCAATCCAACACATTATAGAAAAATCATCAATGAATAAAATGTAGTATTCTTGTCCACAAGGTGACTTTTTTCCTTGTTGGTCGATACAAATCAGTAAGAATGAGTTCAAGAGGCTTAATTGATGCCCCTTCTTTCCCATTGAATTAAAATATGGTTTTCTTACAGAATTGACATGGTTCGCAGATGGTATTTCTAGGATGATGATGTCTGGAAGATCATGAACAACCTTGAACCTACATAATTTTCTTATTTGAGAAAAGATTAGATGCCCCAATCTTCTGTGCCATCACTAGTTCTGTTCTATTTTTCTTAGATAACATTTTTCTTGATATCCTTCTAGTATATATAGATTTCTTGGAGTTCTTGAAACTTTTATTATGGTCTTTCCTATGTCAATCTCACAAACCACACATTATTTTGATTGAAGCAGAACTTCATTTCATTAATCACATAGTTGGCTAACAATCAACAACTTATGCTTTAAACCATCAACATACATAACATTTCTATCTTTAACCTTTTCTTTTAGATAAATATAACCTTTACCCTTAATGAAAATTGGTGTGTCATTTGCGAAAGGGACATTCTTTTCCTTTTTCTAAAGCATTGTAAGAAATGATTTTATCTTTATCACCTATCAAGTGTTTCGAGCATCCGCTATTAATGTACCATTGATTTTCTTGTCCTTCTATAAATAGAGTTATGCCACATCTTTCTGCCATTAATTCCTTCTTTATCCATACCTTGGAATTTGGTGATGTTCGCTCCTTTTGATATGTTGGCCGAAAGTTTCTCCTACATTGAGATTATTCATGACCAAAGTTATTACAAAATGAACATTCAATTTCATCTTCAAGAGGTGAAAAATTATTATAAGAATTCTTCTTGATTCCTATCACACTTCTTTGTTTTCTTGCTTCTATAGTCATGATAGTTTTGTTAGAAACACATTGAGTGGCTTTATGACCAAATTTATAGCATGAAAAGCATTGTCCAATAAGGAAGAAGTTTATGTGACCATGAAATCTTTTGGTATTGTTCACCTTTTTTTTAGTCTTTCTATTGATGTTCATGTTTGGAGTAAAATGACCATGATTTACTTGGGGAGTACCTTTAGAATTTTGGTGAGGATTGGCGCATTGTTGACTAGTTTTTCTTGCATTAAGATAGATTCTGGTGATGGCTGAAGGCCTTTCTCATTGGGATGTTTCTCCAATGTGTCCAAGACTAGTCATTATAAGAGGAGAATGTTGAACCTTGATGATTTCATCTAAGGTTTCTGATACTTTAGAAAATATAAGATTCAGAGATTTTGTCTTCGCAAGTTCCTATCATAGACAGACTACTTCACATTCTAAGTTTTCATTGTGCTTTTCCCTTTCCATGAGTTCATGTGTTAAGGTGTCTATCACTATATTATTTTCTTCCAAGAAGATTTTGAGTTGAGTTATTTCTTCAAGAAAATCTTCTTCTTCTAAGGCATCCATGAACTTATCATGTTCATAAACCATGAGTAGTTTAGTATCTTGATCAAATTCACCTTGATCACTATTAGACAAGCCATCACTATTTTCATGAGTATAATAAATTCTTCTATTAACAAATTGTTTCTTATTACCTTTTGAAAAATCGTTTCCTTTGTCATGGTTATCTTTATGAGGAGATTTAGTAGCATAATGACCAAATCTACCACAATAAAAACATTTGAAGAGAATCTTACCTCTGAATCTTTCAGAACCTCGTTGAAGTTTCTTCACAAAGTTCACCTCATCTTCTTCCGATGTACATCCTAATTCCTTGATATACTCCTTTTATTTTCCCTTTGCAGAGGCTTTGAAAGCGGCTTCTCCTATATCTCATGGGCCTCCTTTCCTCATTAAAAAGGTAGCTAAAATTCCATGAAGTTGAACAATAGTAACAGATTATAGATCCTAGGAGTCTCCTTCATACCTCTAAATGATTTTGTCCCATATTGACTTGGTTGCGTTGAGCTGCATGACTTTGATAGATTAAGATTATGATAGAATTCCCAATAATGCATTGATTGCTTTGGCACTGGTTTCATGTGATTTCTATTCTGCTGAATCTATGGGGACTGCTGATGGATAATGGTATCTTCCTTCCATAATTTCCCAAACATCAGCTCCAAGTGATTAAAGATAGTCTCTCGTTCTTATCTTCTAATGTGTTAAGATATTTCTGTTGAATATTGGTGGTCTAATAGATGCCATTCCATATTGATTTCTCATCTTGAGAGATCTTCATTCAAGGAATCAAGCTTCTTCTGAAGCACGTTCTCTGGAATGAATTGTTGGGAAAAATATTGATACGGGTCGGGGGCGGCGTGAATCAGTATTTAAACTTTCTTAATAATAATTATATTTTTAAAACTCTATACATGATTTTACAAAAACCAAGTAGTGTATATCTTCGACTATAATGAACGAAACTAAGCTATAGATAATAAACTTGTAGAACAACTAATTCATTATTTGTTGAACTTAAATCAGAGTGTGATACATTTAATGAGTAGTAAACAGATGTAGTATGAATAGAATAAATCAACACACATAAGAAACACACATGAACACCAGGATTTTTAGGTGGAAACCCAATGTGGAAAAAAAAATATCGTTGTTGTCATCTTAGTCTTCAATCTTCTTATTATTAAAAGTGTTTACTAGTTCTTTACTAGTACATACTCTTGTTAGTACGCGTGCATCTACTTACTGAAGGCTACAACCTTCACTCATTTTCTAGCTTCTACTAGAAGGGAGTTCCATTCACCTAGCTCTTGTACTAGATGAAATGATTACTAGTATGTAGGTGTCGACCTATAGAAGGATACCACCTTCACTCTTTCTCCAGGGACTACATTTCATAAATTTTTAAACTAGATACTCTTGGTACACATCAACATAATATGTAGGCCAAGCTCCATCAAATTTTCATACTGGACCCATCAGTAACATTGAAGCTCATAATCAATCACCACTGCAATACAACCATCAAATGCAATTGCATCAACCATTCACTGAAACCCATCAACTCTGAAGAAAAACACAATCAATCAATGTAAACAATCAGATTGCTATCACCCAAACACATATCTGAAATCAAAACACAACAACAACAACCAGAACCCATTGCAACATCAAAAACCATATTTCAGAAGGTATGTGCTACTTCAATGAGGACACCCTATGTGTATACGCCACTTTCTGTAACCCAACCTACGTATACCTCTAAAGATACTAAATCATAAGACTTATGAACCAAAAATTTTACTAACCAAAGATATTTAGAAGATCTATTGTCATATTACATATTTCTAAATAGATGGCAGCAAACATCACTGTTCTTACTCAATCAATCAGTAAGCGAGACTCAATCTCCCTATGCAATTAGTTTAAGTTCAAATCTAATGAAAACGCCATTGAGAAACAACAGTGAAACAACAACACTGATCAGATAGATCAGTCATTTTGGAGCAACAATCCCTTCCTCTAGATACAATACATGGAAGTGCCGAATTTGCATGTATATGCACCTTCATCGAGGTGAACCTGCGTATAGATATGCGAATAATGATTTATAACTTCACAAATTTTCAAGACTTTAGATATACCAAGATGATCGCATTTAAAGGATAAAAGATTCTTTAGCACTCAAATATAACCTATCCATTATCAGGTCATATAATGATAAGTCATTTTAGGTCATATTATCATCATCCAACATTGTATCCAAGGGTGCACAAGATGTTTGAGATATATATCATAATCATAGCCCTTACAGCACAAAGTATACTTCAGATAGAAGTATTCATGAAAAATCCTTTCACTTGTACACTCAGCCCTTTGATATTCTCCTCTGTATATACGTAGAGACTTTGTCAATACCATGCACCAAAACAACACTTAGAACCTATGGTATTCTTATATAACCATTATTTTGGTAAATGTTGTGGGCTAATACCATGGTATGGAACCTTGGTATTCTTTAACATTAATTTTCCATCCAATACACACTTTCCCTTCCGTGCAACTGTATGCACACGTATATGTGACTTTTATTTTGCGTACCTACGTGTATACATGACTTGGACTAGGTTAAACAATGTATACAACTTAAAACATTCTCTTTCCTCAATTTCTTTATTCTAATCTGTAATCCTTTGTCCCATCATCCTGTTCTTTTGTGCCATTACTATGTTAGCTCTGAATTTACCTCTTATAATGTGAGTTGCCATCATACATCACTTTATCATTTTTGAACTGACTTGTGGATACATTTGGTTAACATATATGTGAGTTGCCGTCAAGGACAACACATGTACTATAATGCCAACACCAAGCACTCAAGCGTCTATTGTTGAATTGTTCTCATGGGGATCTTACCATGAAGACCACCACATGTATTTGTTGATGATGAAAAGGACTATGCATGTTGGTGCACATATTCTGTCAAGGGAGCATGGATGATTTTTGTATTGCAGATTACTTACTTTGGTGATGATAATCTTATGCCTAGAAGATGTGCTATAGAAGCATTGTTTCATGGTTACTTATGCTGATTTTATTTGAGGATTACTTGGATATGTTGCTGCTGCATTATTATTTTCTAGATCAAATTATTGAAGTTGAGTCATTGATGATGTTACTTCTTGTGATTCTTGTGTGCTGATGGTACTGGATAAAGCAAGGTTGTGTTGATGTCATATATATATATATAGTTATATATTAGTTTTATTTTTTTTCATATGATAGTTTCCTAATGATTAGAGGCTTTCTCCTACTATCATTTCAATTTGAGGTTGTAGTGGTGATTGATATATGTGGTTGGCTAATGGTATTTTTCTGCTTACTACTACATGTTGATCGATAGTTGTTTCTATAGTTTATTCTTGGATACTTGTGATGTTGAAGCTGCTAATTATTAATGTTGTAGATTGTTAGTTCTTGACATGTGGTGGCAAAGTTCTTGGAGAGAGTTGTGTAAAATCCTTTCTAGCTATTTACATTATCACAACAATTGTATCTTTGTACTCTCATATTGTAATTCACGGGTCATATTGTATGTGTAGTCATGAGTCAAAGTTGTTATGAGAGAGAGAGAGAGATTTGAGATTCATTTAAGCCTTGCTTCAACTGGTATATGTTGTGTCTTGCCACTGTGTGAGGATTTTCAAATTCATTATGTAGCAATGTAATATCATGTATCACTTTTGGGTCATTGGTGAAGTCATATGAGTGTTTTCCATGTATAAATGAGGAGTCATATTTCAGTCTTGAGGAGGAATTGTACAATCACAATATATCATTCTTGTAGCCATCTAATAGGCTTGTGAAGACTTGTAATTTCACTACATATAGTTTCGAGTCATATTCCTTGGTTCTCTTGGAGTAGTCTCCTTCTTGTCACATGGAGGAAATGATGATTGTTGCTTCTATGGTTTACGAAGAGTTGTTTCTCACATTGTGTTCCTAATGATGGTCATCATGTTACTTGTTATTGTTGTTGTCCATTATGGTATGCTGCTACATGGGAGGATATTGATGTTTTTTCTTATTATGTGTTATTACTGATGGATGTAGTCCTAGTTTATGATGTTGATCGTATTTGTTTTGTTTTCACTATTGCTAATGTTGATGGAGAGAGTGTTTCTCATGTTGATGATCATGTTGTCACTTCCTTAGTTAAGAGTGATATGGGGATTTTAATATTGTCATTTAATCTATATTGTTCTTGTTGAGAGACATAGTATATTGCCACTTTTTGGGACTTGAAAGTATTGTTCAACTAAATGGAGTTATTCCTTAAGATTGTTGTTGTTGCCTCTTGTCATACACTCATAGTGTTTGTTACTTGATATGTTATGTATCCCTTGGTTGTTTAGTAGAGTTTTCATGGCTTGATGTTTATCCCTTTTCCATTGATGTCAAAATGGGATAAAATGAGGTGTTTGAATATTCATAGGTTGTTTGGATGGTTCAACTAGGGCTGCCATCAATGCTAAAGGGGGAGATAGTCAACATTGATGTTGTGATGTAGTCTTGATGGTTGAAATTGATGTCAACATGATGGAATGACATTGATACTGTGGCATGCAAAGGTACTCACTTTGTGCATTAGTTTCACACCTTCAGTGGTTGTGTTGGGTTGTGTTATATTCTTTCCACAACTAGCCCACATAGTTAACCAGGGGGTTAGAGGATGGCTGGAGCCCCCCTTCGTTGCATCGATTGTGTAGCGGGGGGGGTCACAGGGGGTTCAAGGCATACCCGTAACCCAAATTTATGTGGTCTGGGGCAGTGGCTTGGAAAATTTTGGTTTTGGACCCTATGTTACGATGGGTAGACCCACCTATGGTTTTGTGCATGATTTTTGCACATGTTTTTTGGACACGATGGTTTTAGGTCCATGGTATTGGATGCAATGGTTTTCAGTCCACGGTATTGGACGCTTCAGCATGTATAAATATGTATTATAACATTGAAGGGAACATAATGAAAAATCAAGCTGGTAGTCTGAGTTTTGGGATCCAGGGGAAGATCTCTGTGTATATGTGTTTTATGTCTTATGCTCTCGTATTGTTTTCTTTCTATGTTTTAGAATTTGTAGGCAGATAACTTATGTATGGGGTTAAAACCTACATTTGGTATCAGAACTATTTTGGCTTCAAGGGGACACGTTTGTTGCTGAGGGGTTTCACTCGGGCTTGTGGTAGAACCTATTCAGTCGGAGATTTGCGAGATCGATTTTGGTGGTGAAAGAAGATGGTGAATAGTGGAAAGATAGAGATCGAGAAATTTAATGGTAAGAGTTTTGATTTGTGGAAACTGAGGATGGAGGATCTGTTGGTGGATAAAGATTAGTGGATTGTGGTAGATCTGGGTACTAAACCAATGGGAGAGTCCGATGAAGAATTGAAGAAGTTGGATCGGAAGGCAAAGAGCATAATATGATTGTGTGTCTCAAATTCAGTATTGTTGAATGTATCACATGAAGCTATGACAAATGCTTTGTGGGCCAAGTTAGGGACTTTGTACCAATCTAAGTCTCTAGTGAATAAATTGTTCCTGTGGAAAAAACTGTATAACCTGAGTTGAAAGATGAAGACTTGGTGACAGAGCATCTGAATGCATTTAATACTGTGGTAAGTCAGTTAGCATCTATTGATATTAAAATTTTATATGAAGATAAGTGTATTAGTTTGTTGTGTTCTCTACCAGATTCGTGGGATAGTCTGGTTATTGCAATAGGTAGCAATGCAACTGCCTTGCAGTTTGATGAAATAGTCTCATCATTACTGATGGAGGAGATGAGATGGAAAAATATGGAGAGCCAAAATGGTGATGCCTTGTCTATATGAGGATGGTCCCAGAATAGAAGCAAAAATAAGTCATCGAGTGGGAGACCTAAATCTAGAGGGAGATCTAAATCTAGAGGGAGATCTAAACCTCCAGGAAAACCTGTAAAGGTGGTGTGCTGGAAATGAGGAAGGGAAGGGTGCTACAAAAGGGACTGTAAATCTAAACCTCCTGTTAAAGGAAAGGGATCTGATAATGCTCCTTTTGCAAAGGAAAAAACCACCTCAGATGAAGGTGCAGATGTGTACTTCGCTTCTTCAATTACACATGTAGATCATGAGGCATGGTTGATTGGCTCAGGTGCATCCTTTCACTTCACTCCCCATAGAGAGTGGTTCTGAAAGTATGAGAAATACGATGCTGGTGATGTCTTCTTAGGGGATGATAGGAAGGCTAGAATAATTGGTCGTGGAAAAGTAAAGTTGAAGTTGCGAGGTGGAAGGGTTAGAACACTTCCAGGTGTTCTGCATATTCTTGCATTGGCCAGAAATCTGATTTTTGTAAGCAAGCTAGATGATGCAGGTATAAGAATAGCGTTCAAGAAGGATGCCTACAAATTGGTTCACGGAGCACTGGTATTAATGTGGGGAGTCTGAATTGGAACTCTGTACAAGCTGCAAGGTAGCACTATTATTGATGGGTGCAATAGTTCAGTGGTTTCTGAAAGTGGAGCAGAAAACCTAGTGGTCTCCGGAGAGAAGATAATGTTGTGGCATCAAAGGATTGGACATATTGGAGATAAGGGCCTTCAAATACTTCATGGTAAAGGTGTGGTAGAAGGTATGAGTAATAGCTCTTTGGATTTTGATTCCTGCGAAAATTGTGTTTATGGGAAGCAGAATCAGGTGAGTTTCCCCTATGGTAGTAAGAGGGTAAAACAGATATTAGAACTTGTGCACAATGATGTGTTTGGACTTGTGAAGGTTCCATCAATGTGTAAGTTTGCGTAAATTTGTGTACTATGTATCATTTATAGATGACTTCTCAAGGAATACATGGATATATTTCCTTAAGAAGAAATCTGAAGCCTTTTAAAGGTTTAAAGAATTTAAGGCTCTCATGGAAAATCAAACAGAGAAGAACATAAAGGTGTCTAGGACAGATAATGGTGGAGAGTTTTACATCCAGAAATTTGAAGAATTTTGTAAGAAGTGTGGTATAGCATGACAAAAGACTACTCCATATAAACCTCAAAAAAATGGAGTTGCAGAAAGAATGAATAAGATGTTGATGGAAAGGGAAAGAAGCAAGCTCAGTGGTTCCAAGTTAGGACAAGAATTCTGGGTAGAGGCGGTGGATACTACATGTTACCTGGTCAACAGGTCACCTTCATTAGCGTTGGAAGATAAGACTCCACAAGAGGTATGGACTGGTAAGAAACCCTCTCTTTCACATCTAAGGGTATTTGGATATGATGCATATGTACATGTTCCAAAGGAGAAACGAACCAAGTTGGATAGTAAATCTGAAAAGTGCATCTTTATTGGGTATAAGGATGGTTTAAAGGGTTATAAGTTTTGGAACCCAGTAACAAGGAAGGTTGTTTACAACTAACATGTGGTGTTCAGAGAGGTGAAAGATATTATTAAACATGAAGTCCAACCAAAGGAACCTCAGAAAATAGTTTGAGCTAAAGGAGGAAGAATCAGAATCTACAACAGAGGAGGAATCAGAAGATGAAGAGCCACAAACTTTGGGTGTGAGAAGATCAGTTCGAGAAAGAAAGCAGCTAGAAAGGTATAGTCCATATACTTTCTGTTCAAATTTTTCTTTATCTATTGTTGAAGATGATCCTAGAACTATGAAAGAAGCAATAGATTTAGAAGATGGAAAACTCTGGAAAGAGGCCATGGTTGATGAAATGGCATCTTTACACAAAAATGAGCTTGGGACCTGGTGGAGTTGTCGGCTGGAAGAAAACCCATTGGCAGCAAATGGGTGTTCGAGAAGAAGACAAATGCAGAAGGAAAGGTGGAGAAATACAAAGCTCGGTTGGTAGTAAAAGGTTATTCCCAAGTGCTGGTAATTTATTTTGGTGATATTTTTTCTCCTGTTGCCAAGGTAACTTCTATTATATTACTTTTATCTATTGTTGCTACTTTTGATTTTGACGTAGAACAGACGTATGTGAAGACAAAATTTCTTCACAGGGCTCTAGAAGAGGAAATATACATGAAGCAAACTGAAGGATTTGCTGTGAAGGGTAAGGAGAAACTAGTATTCAAGTTAAAGAAGTCTTTTCATGGGTTAAAAGATTCACCAAGGATGTGGTATCAGAAATTTGATACATTTATACGAGGACTTGGCTTCACTCAAAGAAAAACAAATCACTGTGTGTATTTTAAATTAATTGGTGACCATGTTATTTATCTGGTCTTATATGTGGATGATATGATTCTAGTTGGAAATGAAAAAGAAATTATCGAGGATTTGAATACCCAATTGTCCTCCAAATTTGACATGAAAGATCTTGGTGCTACAAACTATATTTTGGGAATGGAAATTAAAAGAGATCGGGCAAAGAGGAAGCTCTAGTTAAACTAGAGGAAGTATGTCGAGACAATATTGGAGAGGTTTAATATGTAGGATAGTAAACTGGTGAAGGTTCCTATTCCTATGGGTGTGAGGTTATCTACCAAACAGTGTCCCAAGACACAAGAAGAGGAAGAGGACATGTCCCGTGTTCCATATGCAAGTGTAGTCGATAGCTTGATGTATGAAATGGTCTATAGTAGACCAGACATTTCACATGCAGTGTGAGTATTGATCAGGTTTATGTCAAAACCAGAGAAGGAGCACTAGACAACAATGAAGCGGGTTTTGAGGTATTTGCGTGGCAGTAGTGATTATGGTTTGTGCTACCAAGGAAGATCAGGATCGGACAAAATGTTGGATATTTATGGCTTTGTTAATATAGACTAGGTTGGAGATTTGGATCAGAGAATATCTACAAGTGGGTATGTGTTTAACCTATTTGGAGGTGCAGTTAGTTGGATGAGTAAGAAACAATCTGTAGTGGCACTATCAACTACAGAGGTAAAATACATGGTAGCGACTCAAGCAAACAAGAAAGTAGTTTGGTTGCAGAGATTGTGTTCAAGTATGGGGTTAGTACAGGGAGCTATAAGGATAGACTGTGATAGCCAAAGTGCAATTTTCTTGGCAAAGAACCCCGCATATCATTCAAAGGCAAAGCACATTGATGTTTAGTATCACTTTGTGAGGGATATGATAGAAGACAAAAAGGTGTTGTTGGTAAAGGTGGACACTTTGAAGAATTTTGCAAATGCATTAACAAAATCTATGAGCTCTTGAGAAGTTCTCTGGTGTAGAGAGACAATGGCATTTCAAGGCTGGAAAAATGACTAATCTCTCTTGTGGCCCCCTATGGAAAGAAACAACAAGTGGGAGAATTTGGGTTGTGTTATATTCTTTCAACAACTAGCCCATGTAGTTAACTAAGGGTTAGAGGAGGGGTGGAGCCCCCCTTTGTTGTGTCGATTGTGTAGCAGGGGTGGGAGGGGGGGGTGGGGAGGGGGTGGTCAAAGGGGGTTTGAGGCATACTCATAACCCCATTTTATGGTTTTGGACCCTAAAGTTAGGATGGGTGGACCCACCTATAGTTTTGTGCATGATTTTTGCACATGTTTTTTGGGTGCGATTGTTTTCGGTCCATGGTATTGGAAATGATGGCTTTCGCTCCATGGTATTGGATGCTTTAGCATGTATAAATATGTATTATAACATTGAAAGGAACATAGTGAAAAATCAAGCTGGTAGTCCCGATTTTGGGATCTAGTGGAAAATCTCTGTGTATATGTGTTATGCTCTTGCATTCTTTATTTTTTGTGTTTTCGAGTTCATATCCAGGTAATTTCTATACGAGGTTAAAACCTAAAGGTTGCAAGTGTCCCTACATGTATTTGGCTTGTATGTTGATGCCTTGGCAGAATGTTGAGTTTCTACACAAAGTTGATAGTGATGGAGACAATCAAGTGATACTTAGTGTGTGTATGGAGGGATTTTAGCTTGCATGATCAATTACAGTGGCTACAATGGGTTCCTCAAGGTCTTGTAGAAGGTTCTTCAGAGTTTGGGCAATTTTGGGAACAATTTTGGTTACGGAAAAAAAGTGGCCATCATATTCCCTAGTCGCATGGATGGAATCTTATGGAAGTGACTCAAAGTTTTCAGTTGATGGATGGAAGTGTTGTGGGAGAAACTATAGTCAAGTTCACATAGGCTTGTCCATGTGATCAAAAGAAAAGAATACATTTACTCAACATTCCTCATGCACTATTGGAATTAATTTGTTTTTCGCAAAGTTTATGATCAAAATTTTCTAGAAAAAGGTTGAGACATGTCATGGGACCTTTAGAAGATGATCAAAGTTGAAAATATCAAAAAGCTAGTGGAATACAAGACTTAATTTGGTTAATATGTATAGCTTCATAAAGTATCGAGCATGTGAAAAGGATTTGGTTGAGCTTCATCACCAAAATAATTAATTGATTTAGCCACCTTCAAAAACTACAAGTATGATGAGAAAGGTTGCTTATTTGGTTGGTTCTCCCATGTGAGAAAATTTTCATAGTGTTTTGGAGAACTAATGGTGAGAAGAGTGAATTTGTTGCAGGAAAGTGTGCATCAATGTGTAGCAGTAGGAGAGATAGAAGTATGCATGGTTGAAGACTATTTGTACACAGAAAAAAAGTGACAACATCATTGAGGAGTTTGCTAATGCATTTCTGATTACACAAGAATTTTTTTTCTTTGAGTTTATATATGTTGTTGATATGATTTTGATAGATTGGATGCAGCAATTTGTCATGTTTTATAGGAAATCTTATATTAATCATTGATATCTTGCATCTATATTATTTGTAGCTGATATATTGAGGCTATGTGACTTGAGGATCGTGTGTGGATTTTAAAGGGAGATAATATTTGAGTTTGAATTAGTAGTTGATGTTTTGTGTTGAGAGTGTTGATAATGTGCTATGATGATATTACTGTTGTGATGTTCATGTTGAGCAACTTTGAGGTTCTAGTTTGAAAATGCAAGGTGAATCACATAGAGAAGTGGGGCAGGTGCTTTGACAAAACAGTTATTGAGAACACATTTCTTCATAAGTCCAATCAGATTTTGGCAAGGCTCGATGGTTGTGGAGGATTTATGTGGATGGTGGTCCATAGAGCCATGTGTTGTGTAGGTAAATCCCCTCTGCGGACAAAGGTGATCCCACTAGCCTAACTGAGGTCTAGCAACAATCAAAAAACACTAACACGCAGGTTCCTAATTGCAAAATAAAGGCCAAGATGAGAGCCTACCTCGAATCCAATGCTTATACTCGTAGAAGGGTCGTCGCTTCTGTTCTTTCACTTCAACTGGTCACAATCCTCACGATCTCCATGAATAGACACCTGCACGTGCAATGAACAAGACAAATACAAGCATAAAATTCGGGAAATGCAACCATGTATTAGTCAGAAAGGATACAACTCAAACATCATAATAAAGACACATGAGGGGAACCATAATGATAGTCGTCTATATTATTATTGATAAAACAAAGAATACAACCAAGTTATGACGTCAAATCCTCCTTTGGCTGGGTGAATCAGAAACACATGCCTTGCAAAGCTTGTAGGGGATGGGAACAAGCCTCTCTCTCTTTGATCACTTGGACATGGATCTCCTCCTTAAAGACTTAGCCTCATAGGGATACACAAGACCTCTTACAGGATGAGCTTAGCAATCCTCAGACTTTGGGAGCTTGAAAAGTAGAATTATTAACTAAGAATTACCAACTAGCTTGTCAAGGGGGAAGGAACAAGCTTATATAGGCATAATAGATAAGACCATCCAATTGATTCATGGGATTGTCCTTATCATTAGGAAGCTTCCATGAGAGGTGGAGAAATACTTCCCTCCTTGGGAGATACGAAGCCCAACTGAACCAATTCAAACTGGAATTAGTTTATAGATAAGGTGGAAATAACCTTCGGAAGTTTGATAGTTAAAAACTTTACCCAACTGGGTTAGCGCTAGTGTGACTCTGAGGTAGAGCGCCAGCTGGCACGCCCTCTTTGGAGGATTTACCCCATTGGTGTGAGCAATACATTGTGGAACAATGCCAATGGAGAAAGGGCTACATCTTGGGGTATTTTGTAGAAGGTGTCTTCAGGGCATATAGAGTACATACTTTAAGGGATACAAAGTAGGTGTTTTCAAGTCATGTCACTTCCCACAGGTCCCAGAATAGGTCCTCCAATGTATGGGAGAAGGGGTAACAGGGACGGTGACAAAATACTATGTAACAGATGCCCCCTAAAGCATGAAGCCCGAGAGAGAGAGGGGTGAAGTGCTTTACAAGAACATGGTGGACTAAAAACACGGCCGCCGGAGAACCTGCACGAAGTACAACTGATATCTCAAATACATGATGTACATGGTATGGGCGCAACCATCCATAATAGAGTACACAAAAATCTGGATCCCAGGTATGGACGCAGCCATCCGATGAGGATCAATGAATGGACTCAGGCATGGTCGCAGCCATCCAGTGAATGAGTCATGTAGTGATTATAATAATTCACAAAATGCAGCCTGGATCCCAATATACAAAATCCAGGGTCTTGCGCTCCAACTCGACCCGAACAAAGTACAAATTCAAGCATGCGAATACAGGAGTCAAAGTTGAACATGCGAGAACATCATCTGATTACAAGTCAATGATGAAAACTGTTAATAGATGTGAGAGGTACCACCAATAATGACAATGGTCCTCAAGGTACTATAGGTACAATCCACGGCATGCGAAGCAGTGAGCCGGTGTCGAACACTCGTAGAATTATCCGATCGGAGGCCAATGATGAAAACCTTGCGTCGAATATGAAGAACCTACCATTGAGGCATGCAGGCTCCAAGGTACCTGAAGGGAGTCTCTAAGTCAACTTCCTGGATAATGAGCTGAAGTCGATAGGAAGTGACCTTGATCGAAGGTGGGCCATAATGTTTCCCACATCATCGATGCGAGACAGAAAAGGATAAAATGTTTTGTGTGAGGTATCAGATGGAGTTTTAGTATTCTGCAGAGGACAACTTCTCTTGAACATATCGGCAGCACGACAATGGACTTGGCAGTATCTGACATCAAATGATCAGGGGTCATGGTGACAAGACGATGAGCAGATGAAAGGTCAAACAAGATATCTCAAACCCACGGGGGCAAGTGTGAAATAAGATGAGATGTCCCCACCCAGACACGAATGCATACAAGTGCCATGTTCAGGAGCGACATACTGCCAACATGACGATGATTATGGTTCCTTTATTCCCCCACCATTTCTGGCGAGTACCCCGGTTATTTTTGGATGGCAAGCTTGACTAGCATAGCATATGTTTGAGAGGCATCATCTTGATGGAATCCAATGTCATTAAGTTTTAACGAGTCTGACAAAGGAAAAACTCAGCGTCTTTTCATATTTAGAGAGTTTGAAAGGACAGCGAAAAGGAAACTCTAGGGGTGTCCTTTTTCGTAAAGTTGTGCCTCTCGAGCCCAAAAAAGTATAAAACCATGCTCTAAAGAACCACTCGATCATTACAACCGAGGAGTACTTTTCATAAGTAGTGACTTTGATCTGAAAAAGTAAAAAAGCGATCAAAACCATGTCGCTTCGTGACCATTAACGAACCGGAAACGACAAGGGTCCGAAAATCTTTTCGTTTTTTGAACGGTCGGAAAAGAGTTTAAAGACGACCGCCTCTCATATCCATTTAATGAGTCGAGAGGACCAACTCGGCATTCTTTTCACGTTTAAAGAGTCAGAAAAGAGCAAAAGATGAGTCCAAAGTGACCTTTTCGTGTATTTACCGAGTCCGAAAAAGTATAAAGTACAACTCGTTTCGCCATGAAAGCTGCATGAATACCTGTCGCTGCACAAAAATCGGCGTAAAACCCATTTTCGACACAAACATCCATAAAAATATTTGTAAAATGACTTTTTAAAGCTTAATTAGGGTCAAAAAGCTATGAAAAGGTCAAAATAGTAAAATAAAAATTACTTTTCACTTTTTACCTTTTGAGAGTGACATTAGGGCTTTTTGGAGTGCGACATTCAGTTGGCGATTGCGACTAATCCGGTGGACCATTTTGAGCGCCGTCAGTGCCAGGTAAGTGGTCTTGTCCTTAGCTTCATTTCCATCCATTTGAAATTTGTTTTTAATTGGATTTTTATTTCCTATAGGGGGAATTTTAAATTTAGGGGTTTCGCCCATTGGCGCAGGTTTCGGGCACGGACCCGTGCCAATGGGGAAAATTTCCCATAGGGCGCGTGCCCATAGCTGCGACTATTTTAGAAACAGTTGCGCCAACGGCCGCGCGCATTTCTAGGCCAATTTTAACAAATTTAAAACCAATCTAGCTACAATTTCAAGTTTTATGAGGTTCTAATGCATCATTTTGACTTGTTTTTGCAGGGCCATCCGAAAAAATGGTGATGATATGCAAGGAACGGGAACATGACCAAGTGGACATATTGGCCCTAGCTGACGAGGATTGCATGGAAGCTCTGAGAGCATGTGGGCTCAAGAAATTCTTCATGCTATCCTATTTGCGAGCTCAACCAGAGCTCCTACAATAATTGATTAACTTATGGGACGTAGAGGAACAGGTGTTCCGGGTACGAGATCAGGTACTAGAGTTGGAGGTATCGGATGTCTATTTCTTGACAGGATTGTCGTGACGAGGGCCGGTGCCTTAGTTGACTAGGAGCAAGCCATCTGGGGAGAAGATGGATGAGGTAAAGGCTCGTATTTGCCTAGAGGCAAGATATGGGCAGGGCAATTCGAAGGTGGACATCTCAACCGTTCAGGATCTGACACTGAGAGCCTTACTGTTCACTCTTACACAAGCTACAGGGGCATAAGTGCCCCACGAAGCTATGAAGAACCACCTACTATTAGCGATAGAGTGCCTTAGCCCGACGATCTTCAATTGGGCGTCAGCTGTGACGACCAACATGAAGAGGCAGCTGACAAAGGCCAAGCAGGGCAAGCTGCAACAGTTCGGGTATGGTTCCATCTTGGTGACATTCTTCCTAGAACGTGTGCCAAGCTTCCAGGGCCAAGGGGCCTTTGTGGCAGATCCAGCACCTCGAGAGCCGAGGATGGCTCGATGGGCGGCACTGATGCTGAGGGGTGGTGGCGGCTAGCAGATGTCCTTCAGACCAGAGTTCTTCAGGTGGCTTCACCGCCAACTGATCATGGTGGAAGACTGGTTGTATGTGGGGACAGACTTCACTAGAGACCCTGACCTTCCCCTTCCGGATGGAGAGGATTGGGACAAGGAGATTGGTACGTCCTCATTTTTTGATTTTGTATTTTTATGATTTTTTTTGTTAGTACATGCTTGTCCTAATGACCTTTATATGCACATGCAGATGTCGATCCAGAGCATCCAGCTAGCTTGTCTTCTGTTGTGAGAAGACATCCAGTAGCAGCAGCAGCAGCAGCAGATCCTCAAGAGGAGGGCGGTGACATAGGGGAGCTTATCCAGAACCTTGAGGCTATCACTCGAGGGATCCCAGATTATGCTCGACTAGCAGATGTCTCGCTAGCTTACCAGAGGCACACAGTAGGGGTGCCAACTTGCATCCACCATCTCTTGAGGCATCTAGTGTGGTCAGTGACGTGCTATCATGAGCACCACTGAGACTAGACATCTAAGCTTTTCTTTTCATCCATATTTTTTGAGAGACATGTTGTTTCCGGATGTATTCAAACAAACATGTATTATTTTTTGACGATGCACGAGGTGCAAACATTCTGGACACACACACATATATATATACATATGTTTTATGGTCTATTGTACTTTATGCTTCTTGTGTTATGTTGATTCACATGTTATGCAAATGCCTGTCCAACACATAATTAGCTAATGCATTGGTTAACGTATTAAGTCGTCTTGGAATATGTTGATAGGTAATGAAATCAAAATCTCTTTCTAATAACTTAACACGTAAATACAACCTTAAAATCCGATGATCTCTGACGGAATAACGCCTGTTGATTTGGTGGACTAGAAGCTGAGAGTCCAAGTTCACAACCAATGTTCGAATGCCGAGGTTAATCGCCTCAGCTAATAATTCAATCACAACACTATATTCAGCAACATTGTTCGTTGTACAACCTAGACAAACCCCTTGAATGTCTACTAATTCACCATGACGATCATAGATCACCCATGCCGCAGATGACAAGCTGCATGTACTGCGGGAAGCACCATCAGCGAAACCAATGTAAGGCGATCCAGACATCTGTCCAAGAAGCAAAAAGACACAATAAGCGGCAATCACGCCGATGAACCAAGACACAAATATAAAAACATGCACACACAACACAATTGCTGAAAGCACATGTATATACAAAAAGAGAGTGCCTGGACTCATGCATAGTATTTTTTGAGATAAAGCCCATTTCAGGGCCTATCCACGGGATTACCTTCATAATCTATAAGCTCGTAGCCACATTTTTGCAAAACTCTTTTCACAATGTAGGGCCCATGCCACATAGGCTCGAGTTTTCCTGCCCCCAGCTTATCGTTAGCTTGATCATAGAGTAGTACTAAGTCTCCCTCAATGAAAGAGCGGGGGTTAATAGTATTATCGAAGTGAGTTTTCACTCGCTTCTTCTGAGCTTCAATAGCTAAGGAGGCTAGACGACGAGTCTCATCTAGCCGTTCTAAGTAAGGAAGATGCTCTTCTACTGGAGTAGTATGAGGGAGCAAATCGACGACTATCTTTAATGAAGGAATCTCACACTCAATAGGAAGGGTCGCCTCCAGTCTGTAAACTAACTAAAAAGGAGTGAAACCGGTGGCATCCTTCATGGAGGTACGGTAGGCCCACAAAGCAGAGAATAACATCAGATGCCAATTGGACTTATGCATGCCAACAATTCTTTGAAGCATCGTGACCAAAACCTTGTTCACGGCTTCCACTTGACCATTTGCCTGAGGATAGTATGGGGTTGAACTATCATGCCTAAGGCCCAATTGGATTGTTAACTCGGTCATCATATGATTACGAAAATGTTTTTCATGATCAGTGACGATGGCTTGGGGTACTCCGAACCGCGAAATAACATGGTTGAATAAGAACTGCGTCGCAGTGTGACCGTCTTCTAACAATGTAGGCATCGCCTCGGCCCATTTCGTGAAATAATCAACAGCAACGATGATGTACCCATGTCCCTTGGCCGAGCGAGGGTTACAGGTCACATAATCGATGCCCCATTTGGCAAAAGGGCCAACGGTTACAACGGGGTGCAGTGCAGCAAGGGGTGCACACATCTTCCGTTGGTAAATCTGGCATTCATGACACGAACGGACAACAAGAATGCAATCCTTAAAAATGGAGGGCCAGAAATAGCCGCCACAGAGGATTTTTTGTGCAGTTGCATATCCATACATGTGACCACCACAAGCACTAGAGTGGTAGTCATTCAGGACTCTCTCTGCTTCTTCAAAAGTCAAGCATCGGAAAAGAACATAATCAACACTGAGACGGTACAGGGTGTCCCCAACGATGAGATATGGTTGGGCTTGATGTCGGATCCATCGACGAGCATCCTTAGAGGTTTCAAGACGGAAGGAGGACGTCTGCAAGTAGACAATAATATCCCCGTACCAGGGGTTGAGGGTGCTAATGAGGAAGAGAGCTTCGTCTGGAATGGAATCCTCTAAATGAGAGGAGGCAGTTGTGGACGGCAAAGAACACAACAGCTCAGTGAAGACAAGTGATTTCTTAGACTTGGCAGCAGTAAATTCCAAGTCAAACTCTTGGAGGATGACTATCCACTTCGAGTATTTGCCCCCCAGCAACTGGCGTGACAGCAGTGAGGGCCAACTTCTCGACATAAGCATATCGAGTTTTCGTATCTAACAAATTGTGGCTAAGGTAGTGTTAACACCCAGGTTGTTCTCTTTGACTCCCAAGAGAATACGGCCGGGGTAACCACTAACCAATCTTTGGGCTGCAGCTTCTAGCCCAGCTGCAGTCAGAGAGGGCTCTCTCTATTAGGTTTATCACTGGTTTCAGTGAGGGTTTTAGGCTAGTTGTGAGATGAGTTTTTTGGTTGTTTTTGTGTATTTGGTTGGGAGGATGCTTCTGTTTCCTTTAAAGCATATCAAAATAGATGATTAATCCATTGGGCAATGGGGTCTAGGAGTGTTTCTCTTGTAATCTTGGTTTTGGTGAGGAGGAAAACTACAGGGCCTGTGTACACTTCATGGAACAAACTGTGAAATTTTGATAGTGATGCATATACAACTAGTAATGAGCAATGAAGATTTCGTTACTTTAGGCTGTATATCTGTGAAAGGGGCATGTCATCTAAGAGCAATCACTTGAATTCTTAAAACAACAATGCACAGTAAGGATATGGCTTAAAGGTAGCATTCAAGAATTACACTTTAAACGCTTTAGCAGAAGAAAACATACGAGGCAGTTCAGATTGAGCTCAGGGTAGTGAATGACTAAATCCTGAGGCTATCCTTTTTCTTTACTGTCTAGAGTTTTAAACACAGAGGAAACATGAGAAACAGGAAATATGAGCAACATATGGAATAACTGGAAACATTCATAACGTAGTGAGCCATGAGAAAACTTATTGAGTCATGTAATGAACAGGAATCCTGCAACTTTGAGGCACACACCATCAAGAGACCAAGAGAGAACACCTCATTGAAGAAAGTCCCACTGCCTTTGTATTAAACTGTCCGAGAAATTTACAATATCAGGGTAGCAGAGAATATCTCAGAAAAGAAAAATCTTACATCCGGAGTCCAACCCCTCTCAAAAAACACGAGAGGGAATATATAGAAGTTGTCTACAAAATATCTTAGGAATGAGGTCATC
>APFE031679017.1:15911-64620 GCA_000404065.3 Pinus taeda
TTCAGCAGAGGTCGTGAAGCAGATCGGTTTATGGACCACATCACATCCACAACCACACACCATTTGGTGGCTTCACCAAGGACGGGATCTTCGTATGAGCCAACAGTGTCGCCTTCCATAACATCAAGCCTTTCACGGCTGAGGTGTTGTGTGACATTGATCCCCTAGAAGTTTGTGATGTATTATTAGGAAAACCATACTTTTGGAAACGACATGTTGTGTATGAATCAAGGCCCCATGTTGTTATTGTTACTTTCAGAAATAAGTTGTACAGGATACCAGAGGTAGCACCCCTACCACCATTTATTTGGTTACTACAAAACAATGCAGTAAGATCATTTCCAAAACCGGGAAATTTATTTTCCTGATGATACACCCTCAAGGAAAGAAGAAGACGGTAGCCACGACCTCGAGACAGGGACCCTCCACATGAAAACTACAGATGGACAAGCTCATGGAGGAGTACGAGGACATCTTCACCTCCCCTACAGGGGTTCCTCTGCACTTTCAGGTCAAGCACTCCATCGATCTGACCCCAGGTGCACCATTGGCCAATGGAACAATATATCAGCACTCCATTCTGGAGAACGATGAAATCAAGAGGTAGGTTTAGGAGCTACTGAAGAAAGGTCACATTCGCCTGAGTTCATCACCGTGTGGGAGCCCGATCATGTTGGTACAGAAGAAGGATGGGACTTGGAGACTTTGTATTGACTATCGGGCACTAAACAAGATCACTTTCCGTAGTAGGTACCCGATCCCATGGATTGATAACCTCCTGTACCAATTGAAGGGGGCAAAATATTTCAGCAAGATCGATTTGAATTCAGGATATCACCAGGTACCAATCGAACCCTTCGAGATGTGGAAGACTACCTCCAAAGCTAAGGAGGGCCTTTTCGAATGGTTGGTTATGTCTTTCGGATTGGTGAATGCTCATAAAACCTTCATGAGGCTAATGGATGACATCTTGCAACCATTCACCAACTCATTTGTAGTGGTATACTTGGATGACATCCTGATCTTCAGCTAGAGTTAGAAAGAACACCTCCACCAAATTCGACAGGTTCTCCAAACACTAAGGCAACATAAGTTATTTGCCAATTTGAAGAAATGCACTTTTGGCATGACCCAGGTTTAGTATCTAAAATACATTATTGATGAAAAAGGGGGTGCATGTGGATCCAACCAAGATCTAATTCATTTAGGATTGGCCATCTCCAACCACTCTGACAAAGCTCCACAGCTTTCTAGGTCTTGCCAACTTCTACCGCAGGTTCGTGTTGGGATTTTCTCATATCACTTGGCCCTTGAGTCAATCACCAAGGCTAGAGCGAAAGAAAAATTCTTTTGGTCTGAATCTGAATAGAAGGCATTCATAGAGTTGAAAGATCACCTTTGCTCAGCACCAGTGCTCAAATTACTAGAGTTGCAACAACCATTTGAGGTCGAGACAGATGCCTCTGACTATGCTATTGGGGTAGTCCTTACTCAAGACGGGCATCTAGTGGCATATCATAGTGAGACACTTTCAAACACAGTCCGGAAGCATCCCACTTATGACAAAGAGATGTATTTCATTGTGTAGGCCTACTGACAATGGAAGCATTACATTTTGGGGAAGGAAACGGTCATCCACATAGATCACCGACCCCTGCAGTTCATATAGACCCAAGGGAAATTGCAAAATGATCGCCATCAGAAGTGGTCCACATACCTGGAACAATTCCATTTGAATGTCCAGTATAAGAAGGGAAGCACCAATAACGTTGCAGATTGCCTTAGCTGACCACCAATCATGGCGTTAACCACTGTGCTCAACACTTATGGGAATGAGACTTTTGATTGGCCACTTCTTTACAAAAGTGACCCAGAATTTGGCCACACATACCAGAAATTCTTGGATGGTTAGCATGTTCTAGATTTTCACCTCCAAGATGCCCTGTTATGTCACCTCGGTCACCTTTGTGTTCCTTCAAGCGAGCATGCCAAGATGATTTGGGAATCATACTACAGTCGGGCTGCTGGGCATTTTAGGGTCGAGAAAATGGTGGTAGTACTATAGAAGTATTTCTATTGGCCGAATCTTCAACGGGATGTCGGGAAGTACATCAGATCATGCACTGCTTGCGCCATTGCCAAACCGAACATCAAGAAGCAAGGCCTCTATACCCCGCTGCCTACCCTAGTCAATCTTGGGAATCCATCTCCATGGATTACATGTCAAGCCTTCCTTCCACTAAGAATGGAAACGACTGTGTTATTGTGGTCGTCGACAGGTTCTCGAAGATGGCCATTATGGCAGCCTGCAAGAAGAATATCATAGCAGAAGCCACTGCTAAACTCTTCTTTGAATGAGTGTGGGTACACTTTGGCATCCCATTGTCTATCATTTCATATTAGGACAGCAGGTTCCTCACTACATTTTAGTCTAGTCTCTAGTCAATGCTGGACACCAAACTCACTAAGTCCACAACCTTCCATCCTCAAACTGATGGCCAGACAGAGGTTGTCAATAGGATGATCGTACACATTCTATGCATGTATAACTCAAAGCATCCATGCACATGGGACAAGTGCCTCCCCTATGTTAAAAATAGCTACAAACGGGCTCTCCATAGCTCAACTAGCCACAACCCTTTTCAAGTGGGCTTGGGATTCCAACCACTATGTCCCATTAATTGGGCCATGCCATTTGCAGCTACTCACGTAGATTCGGCTCATGTCTAGTTTGAAATAGATAAGGCAAACATCTTCATTGAGCACATCAAACATATTCACTAGTAGGTCCATGAAATTCTGTACAAATCAAATGCCAAGTACAAGCAGCAACATGATCAACATCGGGTACCACACAAGTTTCAGGTGGGAAACAAAGTCTGGTTGCATTTGCAAAAGGAACGCCTTACTGAATCCTATCAGAAACTTAGACCACTTTGATATGGTGCTTACACCATTACCAAGGCTATGGGAGACAATGAATTTGAGCTCATCATTCCCCCATTCCTTGGCATGCACCCAGTGTTCAATGTGGACCACCTTTGGGCATACTTTCCACCATTAATAGACACATCCGACATTGCAGAACAGCTCACACCCACAGAGTTGAATCCAGATTGCATGGAACAAGCTACAACTGATTGGATCATGGACATACATATCAAGCACACTCACCAACAAAATATCCAACTGTATCGAGTTGTCAAAGCAAGTCAACTCCTTCACCAGGGCAAGTGCCTCACCAGGGACCAAGTTCAGCAGAAGTTTCCTCATCTCATAGAGGAACTCAACGCAATGGGGACCATTGCCTCCTAATGGGGGAGGAATGATCTAGGTGGATATTGGTGGCCACCCACCAATTCCACTTGGATCCCCACCATTTCTTCTTTCAGTTTTTCATTTTCCTTAATTGTAGCACAATTTACTATTTTTAGCAGTTTTTCGGGTCCTAAACTTCCGAAGCCATTTTGAGGCCCTAAACAATGTTTTTTTGGAAATCTACCACCAGCGATTTTGTATCTAAAAGTGAATTTTTCGTCATATTCCTTGCAAAGATCTTTCCAATGGGTTATCATGCGCGTCAAATGGAGATAATGTGACGAAGTCACGACCCCAAGAAGTTGGCTATCTAACTCACCCCAACGGGACCCAGAAACTCTTGGTGTTACATCTCCTCGGGTTAGGGTTTTGGTTGTTTAGGGTTTGCTCTTATTGTTCAATAATAGAAAGGCCCTTGAGCCTCATTGCAAGGTAGTTCAGAGGCATGTAGCTGCCACATCTCTTTTCAGAGATAAGCTACCATCGCCTTAGCTAGTTTATTTCCATTTCTATTTGTAAGCATATTTTAGTATTTTACATTAATGAAGTGAAGTATTATTTCTGCTGGATCTCTATGTTTATAGTTATCTCTATAATTTGTGGCATTCCTGTTTAAATATGGATCATGAATGGCTTGGTCAAGCCTATTTTGTCTCACATTGGTACATGTGCAGATTCTAATGTAACATCTTGTAAAAGTGAATGACCAAGTGTCAATAGTTGAATGTAATAGTTATGTAGTAGGTGAAGAGTCATGAGGGTAGGTGAACAGTCACAAAGATGAATGTCAAGGGTCACCCCATGCTTTTCTATTTATAGAACCTCATAACTCATTGTAAGGGCTTTTTGGGTAGCCAAGCTTCTGATAGGATTATCTTAGAGAAAGCTTGGAGTGTATTGTAAGGAGCCTTGACTTCTCCACAATGCCGAGCTAGTACATCTCTTTGGAGAAGCAGGTGGCAGTGACTATAACGTTCTGTTATTGGGACTAGTGGTTGGTCATGATTGTATTGTTTGATTGGAACTTTCACTTTTAATATAACAGATCCAGCACGTTTCATGCATATGTTGTTATTGTGTTTCAACTATCTGGGTTACTCTAATGATATATGTAGTTATTTGCTTACACATGTATGTATGGAATTTTTTGTATAGGTATGTATGAATCTTACTAAGGCAGACTATTGGTTTAACCATCACTTTGGATCGTTGGCTCACCAGCCTTCCAGTTTGTGATGCATCTTCACTCGTGCGTTCCCTTCCAAGCCGCATACTTTCATAAGTTTCCAAGGGGCGTACTCACCCAACTTTCCATGTGTTAGAACTATTCATACACCTTACTTGGCTTTCTATGCATGTCACACCCTTTCTACCAACAATTACATCCTACTTACCAACCACGCTCAAGGTGATACCGTACGACCCACTGTTGGGACTCCTACAGCAAACAGTGTGAGTCCTAGTTGGGACTTCTTACTAGGGAGATTCCCTTGACATGTTGGTGGGTCTAGCATTATCAAAATTTTGGCACTAGAAGGATGGCCAAATGACAAGTTGTGTCCTTTCATCCTTTTTTGAATCTTTGCACATTGGTCATGGATACTGTCAATCTCATCCCTTCGTGATGCTTTTTGCATGCAAAACCTCTCGACATAACGAGGGAGTTTTTTAAATCTCTTGCTGGAATTCACATATGATGTGTTGGAAATACTGAGAGGGGGGGTGAATCAGTATTTCTATTCGATTGTTATTTTACCAATTAAAACATTTATATTCAGAACACAAGATGAACAATAAGAATAAATGCTTTTATTAATATAATATTTGCAATAAAGTAGATACAATATATATATGGTTCCAATCTGTTTCCAAGAACCAACTTGGACTTTTGTGAGGCTCCAACCTCTAGAACACTAACTTTGTTTGTCAAGGCACCAATCTTGGACTTAGGAGCACCAACTCCCAGGACACCAATCCTTCCAGTTCTGAGGCACCAACCTCAAGGGCTCCAACCCTCTGCTGTCAAGGCACCAACCTTGGATATAGGAGCACCAACTCCAAGGACACCAATCCTTCCAACTTTTGAGGCACCAACCCTCTCCTTTCAAGGCATGTTTGGTAGTAATGTTCTGCTCCCAAAACTCTTCTTTGTTGAATTCTATCTATTTACATCTTCACTGTAGTCTCCATGCTACAACATCAATGACAACTAGTCTTCATATGAAGAAGTCTTTACAACTCTTCATACTGTCCACACAGAGTCTGCAAAAGTTATCTCATGATGATATCAAATGGCCACCATGATCTCTGATAATGTCTCCACACAGCTTTCATGAGTCTACTATTCATTGCACTAAGCTCTGCATAAGAACCAACTCTCTGTTTCAAGCCTTTGTTCTCACTGTCATGGTGAATGCTTCCAGCGTGACTACTACACACTATTCTTGCTATTGCAATCTCTTACTTCCCATAAATACATTCACATATGCTTCAATATTGGTGCTAGCTATTGTTCCCTTCAAGCGATATCAAATGAGACTTTACTTATTATGTCACAAAATTGTTCTTCAATATGCATTATGTACCTGATTAATTCATCACTTGTCTGAGTGTTTCACAGGGTAACATGATCAACAGAGTTGCTCGTCCTTAGACTGCCTCATGTCTGGTTGGACCTTTGTCTTCCTTCTGTCCTATTGGACCTTTGGCCTCTTTTTATCATGCTAGACCATCAGCTTCCTTCTTTCTTCCAGTTTTCCAACAACCCCTCATAAAGGCAATTCTATGTTATCTTATACTGATATGCCTAACCTTTGGCTTCCCTTTCGCTCACTTGAACTTCCGCTTCCTTTGTGCTCGCTCGACCTTTTGGCTTCCCTCCTCCGGTCACTTTACCTTCCTCAACACTTGTCCATTTACGCTCGTTTGATTATTCAGCTTCCTGGTCCATGGATTCCTTTGTCTATTTGAGTGTTCCAATACTCATAGGACACGTAAATTCAGAAGAGAAGCCGAATTACAAAGAAATGTTGCATATTAAAAAGAATATCAGAGAGGCCCTTTTTTATTTAATATTTATATAATAGACTCAATCATTATTTACAGAGGATTTCATTGGAGAGGCTCTACCAACAGGGAGGTCCCACATACCACGTCACTATCTCAAATACAATTGGCGGTCCCACATCGATAGCCCTTATGATTTGCGTGACTTCCACGATACCCGGATGCAATATTACATAAAGGTTTATTTGATGGAGCTATCGAGTTCGCGTTCATAAATCGTCGGGTCCGCACATCAAAGACATCTCCGTAACACTTTCTGATCTTTGATCTTTGATCAACCCTTCACCTCTGCGATTAGCAATTAAATTGTGACCGTCGATCTGGCACTCGATCCGATGGTTGTCGCTTAGCCTGATCACCAACCAGTCTGCTCGATCTCCACTGTTGATCTCCTTCCATTAGATCAACGGTTGATGCCTTTTCCTGATCAATCAACTTGCATGACACTTTGTGACTGTTGATCTAGATCCGCTTGATCTGACGATCCAAAATGATTTTGGGTGAGACACAAGCACGGAGAATACCCGCCCGATAAAGTGGTTTTCTCTCTCCTCAGCTGCTACGTGTAGAACGGTTAATGGAATTCGGTGACTGCCCTTCAATATAGTTTACAGCTTTTTGTCAGCCCGAAATACCACTTATGGTTTTCAGAAACCACCTCTTCGCTGATTATCTTTCGTGCGCTTCCACCATGCGACGACTGTTGATTTATGAGATCCAATGGATACTGTGCACTCTTCTTCGGTTTCCTCCTTAACTTAATCTCGCTTGCTTTTGATGGGCTCTGTGCTAAAACCATGGTTTCTACCACACTTCGCTTAATAGACGACAATCATATATCGATTCATTCACTTAATATTGGATCGCCATCGATCCATTCAATGGGAATACAAAGAAATACCTGGTTAACTGTTGAATGCGAATACACAGAGTAATGAGAGTCCACACCAGGCACGAGTCTTGCCCTCTCAGCTCAATTACAACAATAAATTGACCTCTATCTCAAACCCCCTCTAACACTCAACCTATCGCTTCTCACTCAAAACCTAATCATTTCATCTCCCTTGACTTTCCACTCTTGTCTAGTTTGATATGGCTCCTTTGTTAACTTCTCTGATACTCTGCAGTTCTTCTTTGGTATATATTACATGCAACACTCTCGATATGGCTCCTCCTCAATCTCCCACTCTTATAATAACTTGGTTTTCCTATGGCTTCTGATACCACTCCAATACCTCTTCTCTGCTTTGATAGCTCCTATGACTTTTGATATTCTTGTTTACTATCCAGAATATCACCATATTGACATTAATGACAATCTATATTAATAATCTCCCCCTTTGTTATTGATGGCAATATTCTTCTTCTCTCCCCCTTTGACATCAATGACAAAGGAGTGCACAAGGACTCCCCTTGTCGAACTTCTACTCTTCTTCATGAATAGTAGATCTTGATGGGTCTGTTACTCCCCCTATCATAGTGCTCTTCTTTTTACTCAATATAGAAGGATTGCTGCAAATAGCACATTATCCCCTCTTCATGTCTCAAAACTACTTTATCATGGCTTCAACAATGCTTCAGTTTTGTTAGATGCTACCAAATTCTCTTGCTTCATACTTCATTCCCAGATGTATCTATTTTTTTGAAGGTTGCCTTTATTTGTGTCCATAATTTTCCTGTTCTCACATTCAATCCTTGAGTTGAGGCATAAACTTCTGTAATAACAACAACATGGTTATTTGCCCTATTTCTCTAGTATTAGATGGCATTCTCTGTTTTTCCAATTTCTACTTAGTGATCAAGTGGAAAACATCTTCAACACTAGTCCAAAGAATAGTTAAGAGATCAAGTTCTTCAATGAAGTGCTCCTAAGAAATGATCTTTATTAATGAATGATTGTTAATATAGGTCAACAAGGATTTCATAAGGACCCTTTCACTAGTAGCTTCTGCAATAATGATCAAGAGTCACAAGCTCCCCCTAACTGTATGCATCTTCTCTTTTGGTAGAATCTTCCTATCCAATGTTCAGATTGTCAAAGATCAGGTCAACAACATGTGTTGTTGGCTAGAGAGTTCAAGGGACTTTCGGATTGTATTTGCTTCCTTCTCCATACTTGTGTAACTTTCTTCTTTTTCATAGTTCTAGCTTGTGTAAGAGCCCAAGTTAAGTTACAATCATGTGCCATATGACCAATGTTATGACACTTGAAGCATTCTACATTGTTCATGAATAAGAACTCATGATTTCTTCCTACAACATTTTTCCTTGGAGATTGTTGGGGACCATAATATCTATCTTTATGATATGCTTGGGGACCATAACATCTATATTTATGATATGCTTTACAATCTTTTGCCATGTGACCAAAGTTTGTACAAGAATAACAATAACCAAGAAATAAACTTTGGTACCTGGGAGATGGAGATTTCCTTGATGTACTTCTGAAGTCTTTCTATCTTGAGATCCTTTGATGATAACCATTACTTCTAGAATCCTTGACATTATCTACATTTCTTCTTGGAGCAGGATTTCTTCCATTGTTGCCTTGATTTTTCTCCTTGCCTTTGCTGGAACTGTGAGCATCACCATTTCTTTTTGGATTCTTCACACCCCTTTTGTTTGAAGCATTATCATTCTTGTTTGAGGATTCACCTGCATACCTGAGACCTGATTTATCAAATGGACATCTTTGATGGTTGAGCATGTCATCCAAGGCTCGAGAGCTCTTCAAGGTTTTGTTCATCCCTTCAACCTTTTTCCCGAGGAAGACAATCTCTTCTTCCAATCTTTCACACTCAGTATTCTTCTTAGCAAGTTGTTTCTCAGTTTCTTCCTTGATATGAGCAGATTCATTTGCTTCTATTTTAAGGGAGATGATATCTGACTTCATTTTGAAGATTTCTTCATTTTCCTTTGCTAGACTATTCTCCATTTCTTCCTTGATCCTTGTAGCTTTACATGTTTCGGCCTTGAGAAGATTTTAATTAGAAATTTTCTTCATCATTTGCTTTAGTTGACATATCATGGTGTTTCTCTCCTTTTGTGCTTCATCAACCTGTTCTTCTATGATTTCCAATGCTTCCATTGTCTTCTCACCTCCTTGTGCTAACTTTCTTGCTTCTTGAAGTTGAGATTTGAGAGAGGAGACCTCTACCTTGTACTGACCAATCTCTTCTTCAAGTTTGTTCAAGATCTTGTGCCTTTGTTCAAGTTGACTTGACAAGGTATCTTCCTGTTTCTTTGCTTTATCCAATTGATTTGTCATGGATTTGACTTCTTCATGCTACTTTTTTTTTCTTTGATCAAATTCCTTCTTAAGCTTGGCAAGCTCTTCATCCCTTCTTGTACTTGAAGCTTGACAAGGTCAACTTTCTTCCTTGTTTGGTCTTGGTCACTAGCTAGTGCTTTCTTCTTAAGTTCCTTGTTTTCCTTTTTCAAATTGATAATCTCTTCCATGGCAGCCATAAGTTGAGTGAGGAGATCTTATACAAAATATTTTTCATTCTCTTCATCTTCTAGATCTTCTTTAGCCTTGATATCATCATTCTCATTTTCAGCTTCTCTGATGGGTTATGGATTTCCTTCTTGATTTCCATCATCTTCTTGACTGATGGTCATGGTCAATGCTCCTTTTGAGTGAAGGTCATGAATTTTGTCCCATATACCCTTTGCTGACGAACATTTTCCTAAATTGTTCTTAATAGAATCAGGTAGCCAATTCAAGATTGCCTTCATTGTTTTTGCATTGTACTCCTTGGATTCTCCATCCATCATGCTATCAACGATTACTGATTTCCAAATTTCAATGCCTTGAGTCTTTAAGAAATTACTCATTCTTTCTTCCCATATATTAAAGTTCCCATTGAACCATGGAGCCTCCTCAAATTGATTATCTTCTATTTTAGTGGTAGAGGGAGACACATCCTTAGGAGGATTGGAGACTTTCTTCCTTGACTTCACCATTTGTGTTCTAAAGATCAACCTTCAAGCTATTAGGCTTTGAATGAAGGTACTAGCTCCAATACCAATTGTTGGAAATATTGAGAGGAGTGGGGGGTGAATCAGTATTTCTTTTAAATTGTTATTTTACCAGTTAAAAAATTTTATATTCAAAACACAAGATGAACAACAAGAATAAATGCTTTTATTAATATAATATTTGCAATAAAAATAGATACAATATATATATGGTTCCAATATGTTGCTAAGCACCAACTTGGACTTTTGTGAGGCTCGAACCTCCAGAGCACCAACTCTGTTTTGTGAAGGTACCAACCTTGGACTTAGGAGCACCAACTCCCAGGACATCAATCCTTCCAGTTCTGAGGCACCAACCTCAAGGGCTCCAACCCTTTGCTGTCAAGGCACCAACCTTAGATATAGGAGCACCAACTCCAAGGACACCAATCCTTCCAACTTCTGAGGCACCAACCCCAAGGGCTCCAACCCTCTACTGTCAAGGCATGTTTGATAGTAATGTTCTGCTCCCAAACCTCTTCTTTATTGAATTCCGTCTGTTGATAGCTTCAATATAGTCTCCATGCTACAGCATCATTGGCAACCAGTCTTCATATGAAGAAGTCTTTACAACTCTTCATATTCTCCACACAGATTCTGCAAAAGTTGTCTCATGATGACATCAAATGGCCATCATGATCTCTGATAATGTCTCCACACAACTTTAGTGAGTCTACTATTAGCTGCACAAAGCTCTGCAGAAGAACCAACTCTCTGTTTCAAGCCTCTATTCTCATTGTCATGGTGATTGCTTCTAGCGTGACTACTGCACACTGTTCTTGCTATTGCAATCTCTTACTTCCCATAAATACATTCACATATGCTTCAATACTGGTGTTGGCTACTGTTCCATTCAAGCGATATCAAATGAAACTTTACTGATTATATCACATAATTGTTCTTCAGTATGCATTATCTACCTGATTAATTCATCACAGGTCTGAGTCTTTCACAGGGTAACACGATCAACAGAGTTGGTCGTCCTTTGACTGCCTCATGTCCAGCTAGACCTTCGTCTTCCTTCTATCCTGCTGGACCTTCGACCTCTTTCTATCCTGTTGGACCGTCAGCTTCCTTCTTTCTTCCAGTTCGCCAACAACCCCTCATAAAGGCAATTATCTATTTTCTTATACTTATACACCTGACGTTTGGCTTCCCTTTCGCTCACTTGAACTTTCGCTTCCTCTAGGCTCACTCGACCTTTTGGCTTCCTTCCTCCAATTGCTTTAGCTTCCTCAATGCTCATCCATCTACGCTCGCTTGATTCCTTGACTTCCCGGTCCATGGCTTTCTCTCTCTCTATTTGAGTGTTTCAATACTCATATGACACGTAAATTCAGAAGAGAGGCCAAATTACAAAGAAATGTTGCATATTAAAAAAAAATATCAGAGAGGCCCTTTTCCTTTAATATTTATACAATAGACTCAATAATTATTTACGAAGGATTTCATTGGAGAGGTTGTACCAACAGGGAGGTCCCACATGCCACATCACTATCTATATCATAATCAGTGGTTTGGCAGTAACAACCCTTATGATTTGTGTGACTTCCCCGATACCCATAGACGATATTACATAAAGGTATATTTTATGGAGCTAACGGGTCCACGTTCATAAATCATCGGGTCTACACATCAAAGACATCTCCACAGCACTTTCTGATCTCTGATCTCCAATCAACCCTTCACCTCTACAATTAGCAATTAAATCACGAATGTCAATTTGGTGCTTGATCCGACGATTGTCACTTAGCCTGATCACCAACCAGTCTGCTCGATCTCCACCATTGATCTCCTTCCATCAGATCAACAGCTGATGCCTTTTCCCAATCAATAAAATTGAGAAACCACCTCTTCGTTGATTATTTTCCGCGCTTTTCCACCACGCGATGACCGTTGATCTACGAGATCCAATGGATCTTGTGCACTCTCCATCTATTTCCTCCTTAACTTAATCTCACTTGCTTTGATGGACTCTGTGTTAAAACCATGGTTTCTGCCACACTCCGTTTAACACATGACAATCATATATCGATTCATTCACTTAATATTGGATCACCATCGATCCATTCAATGGGAATACAAAGAAATACCCGGTTAACTGTTGAACGTGGCTACACAGAGTAACGAGAGTCCACACCAGGCATGAGTCTTGCCCTCTCAGCTCAACTACAACAATAAATTGACCTCTGTCTCAAACCCCCTCTAACACTCAACCTCGCGTTTCTCACTCAAAACCTAATCATTTCAGCTCCCTTGACTTTCCGCTCTTCTCTAGTCTGATATGGCTCCTCTGTTAACTTCTCTGATACTCTGCAGTTCTTCTTTGGCATATATTACACGCGACACTCCCGATATTTCTCCTCCTTAATCTCCTGCTCTTACACTAGGCTTTCATGTGGTTTCCGATACTGCTCCAATACCTCTTCTATGCTTTGATAGCTCTTATGACTTCCTATATTCTTGTTTACTTTCCAGAATATTTCCATATTGAAATCAATGACAAACTAGATTAACATGATGGTGAAGGCGAAGTAGCTTGGCCTGAGTACTTAGAAGACTTCTAAGCATTCATTGAGGATGCAGACGAGTTCTATGCAGAAGAGGCTAGCATGCTACTTGCACACACACTTCGTGAATCCCCACAACGATGGTGTTGTAGACTGCCACCTAGCAGCGTGCACTCACTTGACCAGTTCTATGATCGCATTGAAGCTACTTTCCTCATTTCGATCTAGAACCTCTTGATAAAAAACTATTAAAACAATAGAAGACTTTGTAAGTATCACCTATGGATTTTTTGGACCGCTTCTGTGTATTGCAGTTTGAAGCAACGAAAATTCAGATGACATTCCATTATCTCATGGAAAAATTTGAATATTTCCTTACCAAATCTATCAATCCCAAGAAGAAGTTGAAGTTCAAACCTCACTAATAATACTTTGGTGATGGAGCTATGCAATCAAAGACAGACACGGTCACTTTTACAAGCGACCGTGCGTCGTCCCCTCATCAAACAGATCCACCACCACAGAGTGATGTTGGATAACATGCACACACGTTCATTCAATTTTCACATCCTCCCAACATCACTTCTCTCAATTTTCATGCATATTTGGTTGTGAAGCCCATGGGTTGTCACATGCATGTCTTACCTCAACCTCTGTCTTCGTGTTCTATTGATCCTATGGATTGCACTACCTTGTGTTCTTCCATTCCAGACTCTACACCTATTGTGAATGAGGATCAAGCTATCGACAGAGGTGGTGTCACATAACCAACATGAGCTGTCATTCAGGAAGAATATGACTGGGAGCCTGAACATCAACTTGCGATGAAGGATGTTTCCCTTCTGTCTGCGCCTCCTCCATTTTTCCTTGATATCTTTGGTGATTATGCCTTCCTTGATTTCGTGTGTATATCTTTGTCTATGATTCACCCATTGTTGATCATTCACAGAACACATCAGATGTCATTTCATTATTCAACAATGGAGAGGACAAATCATTCTTTGAAAATCCACTTGATTTTTCATCTACCTTTTCCGGAAACACAGAGGGTGAATTTTTCCGCTTCTCATTTATCCCTCTGTTTGATTCATCAGATCATGAGGATGCCGATGTAATCATTGATTTTTTTTATCGTATTTGTCATGATCTATTTATCCTCGTATTCGATCACAATTATGATTCTATCACAGTTTATTTTTCAAAGCCACCTGTTTATGATAATCTATTTGTCGACGAAGTTGAAACCCCACAGACTGTCGAGGCACTTCAACCTGAGCTAATGGTTATGTCAGGCCCTCGCTGTCCTGGGGTTGGTTTCATTTCCAATCAGGAAATTGTTGAAACATGCAAGGCTCATCATCACACTCTAATTTGCATTGAAGATCAACCAAACACCCAGATTTCACTTCCTCCACTCGAATTACATGATCCCGTCGTTCTTGCATTGGAGGAATCTTACACAGCAAGCACACTTGCACAACGTAACTAGTCTACACTTCTCACATTTTCCTACATGTCACAGTCAAGAGAATTGTGTATGCTTAATGTTTGCACGCACTCTATCACAAGACCATGGAAATTTCACATAGTACATGTCATGCGCTTTCACTCACTTCTTTTTTGTGGACACACATAAACCCAGAGTGTGTTTGTGTTCACTATTATATCTTTCATGTTTGTTGGTTCACACAAATATACTGTTCGTGAACCATGCCTTCACCAACATGGGTCGATGAATGTGCTGGTGGATCCATTGGAAATATCACTTCACGTGATCCGGCCCATACACCATAAGCTTAAGAGTAGGAGTAGTGTTTTCTTTACCTTGTTTTCCTGCATGCATGTTTGCTTTCTTAATTTGTTTGTTTGTTTGTTTGCATGTTTATTTTCTTGCTCGCTTTTCTTTCACATTTTTGCTTATGCTTTTTCTTTGTTTTTTTTTTTTTCTTATTTACGTTCATAGGTTAGTTTCGCATGAAACCGTGTGCGACCCTTGAAACAGGCTGGGTAAAGTACAAGAGGACTTGTGCAGTTATCAATACTTGGTTATCTATTGTCCTAATTCTATATGAAGAACTTTTTGTCTTTAGTCCATGATACATCAATGGAAAATACATTCTGATTGAAGTGATCCTTGGTGAAAACACAACACTTGTGCGAAAACTAGTGTCACTTACTCTAGTCAGTTGTTTTGGGTTAACCCTTGTTAGCTCAGTCAAGTGGAGTAAGGTGAGGGGGAAAACCTTAACAAGCACGTCAAGGCATATACAAACTACTTCTCTGAAGGCACAATCTCTTTTGCTCGTAATAATTCGGGATCTCTCTCCTCCGCCTCTTAAATGAATAAGTGCTATGCACAATTATGAAAATAAAAATGTGAAAAAATTTCAAAAAAATGATAATGAATAAGGTGAAATAAGAGAAAGGCTTCCTGTGTAGAGAGGTGATACAAGTAAATTTACTCACCAAGGTCGATGGCAGTGGAGCGATGCTTGTGTTCTTGCATGACTCCGTGGGGGTAGTGTCCAAGCCTATTGGCAGGAGAGCAAAACCAAAGATGAAAACTTAAAATCTTACTATAATATGGCTTTTGCACCAATATATCCCTCATCCCAATCGAAACAACTATGTTGGCTTGAATTGGAATGTGTGTCAACCGCTCAAGAGCATGGCAGATGCTACATCTTACAATCAAGAAAGTGTGGAAACCAAGATGAATAGATAATTGAGCAATAATTTATGAGGTGTTAGAATTGCTTTCAATGAACAAGGTCCATGCAGAGAGCTAGATATCTACCAGTGTGTCGGAAAGCATTGTAGCGGCTACAACCACCCTCTAAAATTTTGCCTTAGCTTGGTTTTGGAGCCTCCCTACTAACCATCCTTTGCAGCATCTCTTGCACTGTCAAGTACATAGGCTTCAACTGAGTCTCAATGGCTTACCAGCCTGTGCATGTCAAATTGTTTCTCTCCCTCCCACAAAATGGAATTTCGGACTTTAGACTATTTGATGGTTGAGAGGCTCCACCAGAAAATTGCAAAATTCTAGAGCGAAACCAACCTTCCCTCCAGAAATTGTGTAGATCAGCTGGGCAACCTACTGGGCTCCAAAATTGCACAGAATAGTCAGCCAATCCTCCCTTAGAAAACTGCGCAATCTAACCTGGCATTGGACCTCAGCCGAGAAATTGTGCAATTCTGGGAGGCAGTGACCTTCTCACCCCACAAATTGCACAATGCCTGATAGATAGCGAGCCTTGCTCAACCCAAAAACTATGAAATTTTTCATCCCAGGCTTGCAGGCTGTTGCATGTGCCTTCAAGTCGACTAATTTGCTCCGGGACCAAGCAATCTTGATTTGCATGCATGGGTTTCTTTTCCCGAAATAGAAAAACGCATCCCTAGATTTAAGGGATCTATTTTTAGTAGTCAGAGGTTACATGCAAAAATCATTTTAGAAACTTTCTGCCAAGTGTCACTTCCCCTAAATTTTTGGCATGGACATCATAACCTCGATCTTATAAAAACTTATATACCGGATGTTGCAGAACTCATTCCTCACATCGATATTGCAGCTCTGACATCCCACATCACATCTAGGAGTCTTCGAGACTTTCAACTTAGATGTTTCAGGGTAAGTTTGCTTCTCATGTCTTGCTTTGTGTTTCTATCTCTTTTTGTTTTTCAGTTTTTATAAGTGTTGTTTGCTTGATTTCAGTGAACACTTGATGTCGTTTTAATGTATGTTAGCTTGTAGAAGCACTGTTTCAGTTTGCATTTGCATCTCATTTCTATCGCATTCATGGAACTATTTTTGCACCGACGGTCACCATTGCAGCGACCTCCTTCACACACATGCATGTTTTCCCATTTTCATAATCCTCCACTTACTGTTTGCATGGATGATCATTCACTCTTGTTTACACTCAATTTCACCATGCATTAAAACTTCTCGTGTTTTTAGTCACGCGTCTTGCCTTGCCTGTCTAGCATTGTGCATTTCCAGAAGTGAAGGCTCTACCTTCCCTCCAAAAGTTGCATAAGTTTGGCCCATCACTGACCTCCAGGATTGCATTGCGCAATTCTGGGAAGCAGTGCTTTATTGGCCCCAGAAAATGTGAAATGAAATTTGCTAGTTTTGCATGTCATTTCTAACTGAAATTTTGCATTACACAGTTTCAATCCTTAGCAGGCTAGGTTGAGCTATGCATTGCATAGTTCGAGTAGTCAAACAGCCTCCTAATAGCCTGGACTATGCCCTACACAGTTTTGGTAGTCAGTCTCCTAGCCTCCTAGTGAAAATTGAGCAATCTTCATAGACTGTCACATAGGTATGTTGCATGTTAGTCCTCCAATTTGTTTTAGTTTTCAACTAACAAATTGGTTGCCATGAGTGTTACTATGTCTCTGGGTATCATAGGTGTTCATCTACCTCTCAGCAGTACAGGTACAGTGGCCCCAGAAAGAAGAGTCAAAGAACACCGTTGAGAGCGTAATCATTGATCAAGTGTCTATGAACTTGCTTATCTATGGAAACATCAAGTTGTTCATAGACAAGGATATCAAGATGAAATGGCAGTGGCATCACAACGAGTAGCACCATCAACAGCAGCAGAAGGTAGTAGACTTGCGCACGACAAATGCGAGAGGAAGGTTGTTGATAGCACAGAGGTAGAGCAAAGTTGTAAGTTCAAGTAGATTCACTTGTGATGATAGAAACTTTGGAGATTGAGGCTATGAGGTGACAATGTGAGAGGAGGATCGTGTGAAGGTAGAGAGAAACAAAGAAGGAGTTACAGGTGCTAAAGCGACAACTCAAGGAAGAATAGGAGCTGCAAAGATGAGAGAAGGAGTTGCAACAGGAACATGTCTAACATGAGTCACAACATGCACAAATTGATGAAACTGTGCCCATACAGGTTATAGACCCATCCCAACAACTGGCACGGAGGAGACACGGTGAGTATGTTCCAGATTTTCACCTCCAGGATTCCCTATTATGCCACCTTGGTCACCTTTGTGTTCCTTCAAGCGAGCATGCCAAGATGATTTGGGAAGCACACTACAGTCAGGTTGCTAGGTATTTTGAGGTCAAGAAAACAATGGCAGTACTGCAAAAGTATTTCTATTGGCTGAATCTTTGACAAGATGTTGGGAAGTACATGAGATAATGCACTGCCTGTGCCATTACCTAACCGGCCATCAAGAAGCAAGGCCTCTATACCCCACTGCCTACCCCTAGTCAACCTTGGGAATCCATCTCCATGGATTACATGTCAGGCCTTCCTTCCACTAAGAATGGAAATGACTGTGTTTTTGTGGTCGTCGACAGGTTCTTGAAGATGTCCATTATGGTGGCCTACAAGAAGAATATCACAGCATAAGCCACCGATAAACTCTTCTTTGAATGAGTGTGGTTACACTTTGGGATCCCACAATATATCATCTCAGATTGGGACAACAGGTTCCTCAATACATTTTGTTCTAGTCTCTGGTCGATGCTAGACACCAAACTCACTAAGTCCACAGTGTTCCATCCTCAAATTGATGGCTAGATAAGAGGTTGTCAACAGGATGATCGTACACATTCTGCGCATGTATAACTCAAAGAATCCACACACATGTGATGAGAGCCTCCCCTATGTTTGGAACAGCTACAAGTAGACTCTCCATAGCTCGATTAGCCACAACCCTTTTCAGGTGGGCTTGGGATTCCAACCACTATGTCCCATTGATGTGGCCATGCCATTTGCAGCTACTCACATAGATTCGGTTCATGTCCAGTCTGAAAAAAATAAGGCAAACATCTTCATTGAGCACATCCAACATATTCACCAACAGGTCCATGACATTCTGGATAAATCAAATGCAGGTCCATGACATTCTGGAGAAATCAAATGCCAAGTACAAGCAGCGACATGATCAACATCGGGTGCCACACAAGTTGCAGGTGGGTGACAAAGTTTGGTTTCCTTTGCAAAAGGAACGCTTTACCGAAGCCTATCAGAAACTCAAAACACTCTGATATGGTCCTTAAACCATTGCCAAGGCTATGGGAGACAATGCATTTGAACTCAGCATTCCCCCATTCCTTGGGCTGCACCCAGTGTTCAATGTGGACCGCCTTCAACCATACTTTCCACCATTACTAGACACGTCAGACATCACGGAACAACTCACACCCATAGAGTTGAATCCAGATTGCATGGAACAAGCTGCAACTGATCAGATCATGGACACACAAATCAAGCACACTCACCAACAAAATATCTAACTGTATCGAGTTCTCAAAGCAGGCCAACTCCTTCACCAGGGTAAGTGGCTCACTAGGGACCAAGCTCAGCAGAAGTTTCCTCATCTCATGGAGGAATTCAACGCAATGGGGACCATTGCTTCCTAAGGGGGGGGAGGAATGATCCAGGTGGATATTGATGGCCACCCACGATTTCTTCTTTTGGTTTTTCATTTTCCTTAATTGTAGCACAATTTACTATTTTTAGCAGTTTTTCGGGTCCTAAACTTCTGAAGCCGTTTTGAGGCCCTAAACGACGTTTTTTTGGAAATCTACCGCAAATGACTTATTAACTAAAAGTGACTTTTCTATCATATTCCTTGGAGAGATCTTTCCAATGGGTTATCATGCGTGTCAAACGAAGATAATATGACCAAGTCACAACCCCAGGAAGTTGGCTGTCAAACTCACCCCAACGAGGCCCAGAAACTCATGGTGTTACATCTCCTCGGGTTAGGGTTTTGGTTGTTTAGGGTTTTCTCTTATTGTTCAATAATAAAAATTCCCTTGAGCCTCATTTTAAAGCAGTTCAGAGGCATGTAGCCGCCACATATCTTTTCAAAGATAAGCTACCATCACCCTAGCTAGTTTATTTCCATTTATGTTTAGTATTTTACATTAATGAAGTGAAGTATTGTTTCTGCTGCATCTCTATGTTTATGGTTATCTCTATAATTTGTTGCATTCCTGTTTAAATCCAGATCATGAAATGCTTTCTCAAGCCTATGTTGTCTCACATTGGTACATGTGTAGATTATAATGTAACATCTTGTAAAAGTGAAAGACCAAGTGTCGATAGTTGAATGTAACCGTTATGTAGTAGGTGAAGAGTCATGAGGGTAGGTGAAGAGTCAAAAAGGGGAATTTCAAGGGTCACCCCATGCTTTTCTATTTATAGAACCTCATAACTCATTGTAACAACTTTTTAGGTAGCAAAGCTTTCGTTAGGAGCATCTTAGAGAAATCTTGGAGTGTATTGTAAGGAGCCTTAACTTCTCCACAATGTAGAGCTAGTACATCTCTTTGGGGAAGCAGGTGGAAATGACTATAACATTCTGTTATCGGGACTAGTGGTTGGTCATGATTGTATTCTTGGATTGGAACTTTCACTTTTAATATAACAGAGCCAACACATTTCATGCATATGTTGTTATTGTGTTTCAGCTATCTGGGTTACTCTAATGATATATGTAGTTATTTGCTTACGCATGTATGTATGGACATTTTTGTATATGTATGTATGAATCTTATTGAGGTGGGCTATTGGTTTAACCATCACTTTGGATTGTTGGCTCACCTGTCTTCCAGTTTGTGATGCATCTTCGCTCGTGTGTTCCCTTCCAAGCCGCATGTTTTCATAGGTTTCCAAGGGGCGTACTCACCCCACTTTCCATGTGTTATAATTGTTCATACACCTTACTTGGATTTCTATGCATGTCACACCCTTTCTACCAACAAGGACATCCTACTTACCTCTGCCCGCAACCACGCTCAAGGTGATACCGTACAATCCACTGTTGGGACTCCTACACCAAATAGTCTGAGGTCTAGTGGGGACTTCTTACCGGTGAGATCCCCTTGACATGTTGGCAGGTCTAGCACCATCAAAATTTTGGCACTAGAAGGATGGTCAGATGAAAAGTTGTGTCCTCTCATCCTTTTTTGAATCTTCACACATTAGTCCTAGATACTATCAAGCTCATCCCTTCGCGATGTTTTTCGCATGCTAAACCTCTCGACATAAAGAGGGAGTTTTTTTACCTCTTGTTGGAATTCACATATGATGGTGAAGGTGAAGTAGCTTGGCCTAAGTACCTAGAAGACTTCTATGCATTCCTTGAGGATGCAGATGAGTTCTATGCAGAAGAGGCCAGTGTGCTACTTGCACACACACTTCATGAATCCCCACAACAATGGTGTTATAGCCTGCCACCTGACAGCGTGCACTCACTTGATCAATTCTATGATCTCATTGAAGCTACTTTCTGTCATTTTGATCTAGAACCTCTTGAAAAAAACCTATTAAAACAACAGAAGAGTTCGTAAGAATCACCTATGGATTTTTGGGACCACTTCCGTGTATTGCAGTTTGAAGCAATGAAAAGTCAGATGAAGTTCCATTATCTCATGGACAAATTTGAATATTTCCTTACCAATTCTATCAATCCCAAGAAGAAGTTGAAGTTCAAACCTCACTCATCATACTTTAGTGATGGATCTGTGCAATCAAAGATGGACACTGTCACTTTTACAAGTGACCATGCGTCGTCCCCTCATCAAATAGATCCACCACCACAAAGTGATGTTGGATAACATGCACACACATCCGTTCAATTGTCACATCCTCCCACCATCACTTCTCTCAATTTTCATGCAGATTTGGTTGTGAAGCCCATGGGTTGTCACATGCATGTCTTACCTCAACCTCTGTCTTCGTGTTCTGCTAATCCTATGGATTGCACTGCCTTTTGTTCTTCCATACCGGACTCAACACCTGTTGTGAATGAGGATCAAGCTATTGACAGAGTTGGTGTCACATAACCAACATGTGTTGTCATTCAAGACGAATATGATTGGGAGCCTAAACATCAACCTGTGATGAGGGACGTTTCCCTTCTTTCTGCGCCTCCTCCATTTTTCCTTGATATCTTTGGTGATTCTACCATCCTTGATTTCACGTGTGTATCTCTATCTATGGATGCTCCCATTGTTGATCATTCATAGAGCACATTAGATGTCATTTCATTATTTGACAATGGAGAGGACAAATCATCTTTTAAAATCCACTTGATTTTTCATCTACCTTTTCCGGAAATGCAGAGGGTGAATTTTTCCGCTTCTCATTTATCCCTCAATTTGATTCATCAGATCATGAGGATGGCGATGAAATCATTGATTTTTCTTATCATAGTTATCGTGATCTATTTACCCTCGTATTCGATCATGATGATGATTCTATCGTAGTTGATTTTTCAAAGCAACTTGTTTATGATAATATATCTATCGACGAAGTTGAAACCCCACAGACTGTCGAGGCACTTCAACCTAAGCTGATGGTTATGTCAGGCCCTCGCTATCCTAGGGTTGGTTTCACTTCCAATCAGGAAATTGTTGAAACACGCAAGGCTCATCATCACACTCTAATTTGCATTGAAGATCAACCAAACACCTAGATTTTTCTTCGTCCACTCGAATTACACAATCCCATTGCTCTTGCATTGGAGGAATCTTACACAGCAAGCACACTTGCGCATTGTAACTAGTCTACCCTTCTCACGTTTGCTTGCATGTCACAGTCAAGAGAATGTGTATGCTTAACATCTACATGCATTGTTGCACAACACCATGGAAATTCCACAGAGTATATGTCATGCGCTTTCACTCACTTCTTTTATGTGGACGCACATAAACCCAGTGTGTGTTTGTCTTCACTGTTATATCTTTCATGTTTGCTAGTTCACACAGTTGTATTTTTCATGAACCATGCCTTCATCAACATGGGTTGACGAATGCGCTGGTGGATCCATTAGAAATATCACTTCACGTGATCTAGCCCATACACCATTAGCTTAGGAGTAGGAGTAGTGTTTTCTTTACCTTGTTTGCTTTATTACTTTGTTTGCCTGTCTGCTTACATGTTTATTTTCTTGCTCTCTTTTCTTTCACATTTTTTCCTCTGCTTTTGCTTTGTTTTGTTTTTTGCTTGCTTATTTACGTTTGTAGGTTAGTTTCACATGAGACCGTGTGCGACTCTTGAAACACACTAGGTAAAGTACAAGAGGACTTGTGCAGTTATCAATACTTGGTTATCTGTCATCCTACTTCTATATGAAGAAATTTTTGTCTTCATTCCATGATACATCAATGGAAAATACATTCTGATCAAAGTGATACTTGGTGAAAAAACAACACTTGTGCACTAACTGGTGTCACCTACTCTAGTTGGTTGTTTTGGGTTAACCCTTGTCAGCTCAGTCAAGTAGAGTAAGGTGAGGGGGAAAACCTTAACAAGCATGTCAAATGCATATACAAACTACTTCTCTGATGGAACAACCTCTTCTGCTCACAATAAGTTGGAATCTGTCTTCCACCTCTTAAATGAATAAGTGCTATGCACAATTATGAAAATGAAAATATGAAAAAAATTCAAAATTTTGAAAATGAATAAGATGAAATAAGAGAAAGGCTTCCTATGCAGAGAGGTGATACAAGTACATCCTCTAGGGTACTCACCAGGGTTGATGGTAGTGGAGCGATTCTTGTGTTCTTGCATGACTCCAGGGGGGTAGTGTCCAGGCCTGCTGACAGGAGAGCAAAACCAGAGATGAAAACTTAAAATCTTACTATCATATGGCTTTTGCACCAATATACCCCTCATCCCAATCAAAACAATTGTGTTGGCTTGGATTGGAATGTGTGTCAATTGCTTAGGAGCATGGCAGATGCTACATCTTACAATCAAGAAAGTGTGGAAACCAAGACAAATAGATAATTGAACAATACTTTCAAAGGTGTTAGAATTAATTTTCATGAACAAGGTCCATGTAGAGAGCTGGATATCTACCATTGTGTCGGCAATCGTTGTAGCAGCTATAACCACCCTCTAAAATTCTTCCTTAGCTTTGTTTTGGAGCCTCCCTACTAACCATCCTTAGTAGTATGTCTTGCACTGTCAAGTACATAGGCTTCAACTGAGTTTCAATGGCCTACTAGCCTGTGCATGTCAACTTGTTTGTCTCCCTCCCACAGAATGGACTTCTGGCCTTAGACTATTTGATGGCTGAGAGGCTCCACTAGAAAATTGCACAATTCTGGAGGAGAACTAGCCTTCCCTCCATAAATTGTTCAGATCAGTTGGGCAACCTACTAGGCTCCAGAATTTCACAGAACAGTTAGCCAATCCTCCCTTAGAAAACTACACAATCTGACTCGGCACTGGGCCTCAGTCGAGAAATTGTGCAATTCTGGGAGGTAGTGATCTGATCACCCCAAAAATTGTGTAATGCTCGATAGATAGCCAGCCCTGCTCAACCCAGAAACTACACAATTTTTCATGCCAGGCTTGCAGGCTGCTACATGTGCCTCCAGGTCGACTGGTTCCCTCTGGGACTAAGCAATCCTAATTTGCATGCATGGGTTGCTTTTCCTGAAATAGCAAGATGCATCCCTAGATTTTAGGGATCTATTTTTAGCAACTGGAGGTTACATGCAAATATCATTTTAGAAACCTTCCGCCAAGTGTCGCTTCCCCTAGATTTGTGGCATGCGTGTCATAACCTCGATCTTATAAAAACTATGTTCTGGATGCTACAGAGCTCATTCCTCACATCGATATTGTAGCTCTGACATCCCACATCACATATAGGAGTCTTTGAGACTTTCAACTTAGATGTTTCAAGGTAAGTTTGCTTCTCATGTCTTGCGTTGTGTTTCTATAGCTTTTTGTTTTTCGCTTTGTGTAAGTGTTGTCTACTTGATTTCAATGAACACTTGTTGTTGTTTTAATGTATGTTAGCTTGTAGAAGCACCATTTCAGTTTGTGTTTACATCTCACTGTTGTCGCATTCATGGCACTATTTTTGCATGAACGATCGCCATTGCAGTGACCCACTTCACACACATGCATGTTTTCCCATTTTTTGAATCCTCCACTTACTGTTTTCATGCATGATCATTGACTCTTGTTTACACTCATTTTCACCATGCATTAAGACTTCTCATGTTTTCAGCCTCGCATCTTACCTTGCCCGTCTAGCATTGAGCATTTCCAGAAGTGAAGGCTCTACCTTCCCTCCAGAAATTGCATAAGCCTGGCCCATCACTGACCTCTAGGATTGCATTGCGCAATTCTAGGGGGCAGTGCTTTGCTGGCCCCAGAAATTGCGCAATGAAATTTGCTGGTTTTGCATGTCACTGCTAACTGAAATTTCGCATTATGTAGTTTCAATCCTCAGTAGGCCAGGTTGAGCTATGCATTGCACAGTTCTAGTAGTCAGTCAGCCTCTCGATAGCTCGGACTACGCCCTGCATAGTTTTGGCAGTTAGTCTCCTAGCCTCCTAGTGAAAATTATGCAATCTTCATAGATAGTCACACAAGTATGTTGCATGTTAGTCCTCCAGTTTGTTTTAGTTTTCAACTAACAGATTGCTTGCCATGAGCATTGCTATGTCTTTGGGTATCATAGGTGTTCATCTGCCTCTCAACAGTACAGGTACAATGGCCCCAAAAAGCAGAGTCAAAGATCACTGTTGAGAGCGTAATCATTGATCAAGTGTCTATGAACTTGCCTATCTATGGAAACATAAATTTGTTCATAGACAAGGATATCAAGATGAAATGGCAGCGGTATCACAACGAGTAGCACCATCATCAGCAAAAGTTAGTAGACATGTGCACAACAAATGCAAGAGGAAGGTTGTTGACAGCACAGAGGCAGAGCAAAGCTATAAGTTCAAGAAAATTCACTTGTGATGAGAGAAACTTTAGATATTGAGGCTACGAGGTGACAATGCAAGAGGAGGATCGCACGAAGGCAGAGAGAGAAACGAAGAAGGAGTTACAGGTGCTAAAGTGACAACTCAAGGAAGAATAGGAGTTGCACAAATGAGAGAAGGAGTTGCAACAAGAACATGTACAACATGAGTTGCAACATGCACAGACTGATGAAACTATGCCCATATAGGTTATAGACCCATCCCAGTAGCTGGAACGGAGGAGGCAGGGTGAGCAGTGCTGTCGATCACATGCAATGGTGTTCATGAGCATGGATGTCATTGTGCACACACATGCATTCCCACCCATTGGCACACTCCCCGAGGCAAAGACAACAACCAAGTCCGACTGGAGCTGAACATGTATGTCGACAAGTTGATGCACATAGTCACCAACACACACTTGGAGATCAGCACAAACACTATGCATCAGTATGTTATTAGTCCAACTGTACCCAAGACGATGATGTGCATGGTATCATGTGAGTTGGACAGAGGAGCCATATCAGTGTACCCAGATGCAACGGAGGCAAGAGTTCGATTTCAGTAGGATGTCACCATTTAGTGCGCAGACACCATCATGGATGACCAATCTTGGCATCAATTTGCCACCGTTGATCACCACGAGGATGTTGAAAAGTTGGTCTTTCCACAGTTTTTTGAGTCTTAGTGATAGCTTGCATGGCTTGCTCAAGCCTATTTTGTCTCACATGGGTACATGTGTAGATTGTAATGTAACATCTTGTAAAAGTTAAAGACGAAGTGTTGATAGTTGAATGTAACAGTCATGTAGTAGGTGAAGAGTCATGAGGGTAGGGAAAGAGTCACAAAGGGGAATGTCAAGGGTCACCCCACCCTTTGCTATTTATAGAACCTCATAACACATTGTAAGGAATTTTTGGGCAGCCAAGCTTCTGATAGGAGTATCTTAGAGAAAGCTTGGAGTGTATTGTAACGAGCCTTGAATTCTCCACAGTGCAAAGCTAGTACATCTCTTTGGAGGAGTAGATAGTAGTGAATGTAACGTTCCTTTATCAGGACTAGTGGTTGGTCATGGTTGTACTATATGATTGGAATTTTCACTTTTAATATAATAGAGCCATCATGTTTCATGCATATGTTGTTTATTGTGTTTTAACTATCTAGTTTACTCTAATGATATATGTAGTTGTTTTCTTACGCATGTATGTATGGACATTTCTGTATATGTATATATGAATCTTACTGAAGCGTGTTGTTGTTTTAACCATCACTTTGGATCATTAGCTCACCCAACTTCCAATTTGTGATCCGTCTTCGCTTGTGTGTTCCCTTCCAAGCCGCGTGCTTTCACAGGTTTCCAAGGGGCACACTCAACCCACTTTCCATGTGTTAGAACTGTTCATGCACCTTCCTTGGCTTGTTGTGCATGTCACACCCTTGCTACCAACAAGGACATCCTACCTACCTTTGAGTATAACTGTGGTCAAGGCGATACTATACGACCCACTGTTGGGACTCCTTCACCAAACAGTCTGAGGTCTAGTTGGGACTTCTTACCGAGGAGATCCCCTTGACATGTTGGTGGGTCCAGCACCATAAACACACTGATGGAGGTCATTAGTGTTACCACTGACTATTAGCTCACTATTAGTTCTCTCAATCAGTTTGGGAACTAATTTAACTGGATTGACTCATGAAACTGAGTCTTCTATTTTACAACTCATAATTAACTCACATTGGACTCCTACAAAGTAGGGAGAACATACACATGACTTCCAAAAGACTTCCAACTCAAATTTTCTAAGTTAAGTAAGTTTAATAAACTTAATTTAACTATTTTAAGTTGCTATGAGAATAGAATTCGAATTTAATTAATAGTTTAATTCAAGGATAAATTAAACTGGAATTTCTTGTTGCCATTTCTCAACATTTGCAACGCGAAGCGGAATGACTGGGACATGTGCACACCAGCAGCCCTTTGGGCATATAGGACCACTTATAAAAAGTTGACAAGCCAAACCCCTATCCAACTGGTATATGGTCAGGAGGTTGTAATGCCCATGGAATATATTGTGCCAAGTTTGTGGAATGCAGCACTAATATATATGGCTAATCATGATACTATGGAGGAGCATCTCGCGCCGCTGGTCGAACTAGAAGAATATATTTTCCTAGTAGGGTTTCCTCAACAAGTGCAAAAGGATCATGAAAAGACATGGCATGATCGTCATATAAAACATCGCACCTTCCAAATTAATGATCTGGTATTGTTATATGACAACAAATTTAAAAAATTCCCTGGAAAGTTTTAAATGCATTGGTTGGGACCCTATGTTTTGAAGAAAATTACTGATGGTGGCATAGTTTAGCTTGTGAAGCTGAACGGGGAGTTATTTTTGTGAAAATTCGATGGTAGTTGATTGAAACTATACACGGGTGATCCCGCCCCTGTGAAATGACTATATGATGGTTGGATAGTCTTAGTACTCCAAGAAGTTGCAAGGAAGCACAAGACTATAAACTACACTGCCCAAAAGTGGGAAAGATGAAGCAAGCGAATTGCACGATGGATGGAAGAAAGGCGCAGAGGTGAGCTGCACCGAAGAAGTTGTGCCACAAGGCTGTTGTCACATAGCATGGCTGACAAATGACCATTGGAAGCACTGTAGCTGATTGGATGGAAACTTTTCCATTGATAGGAGCGGGGAAGACGCATTTATGTATCATATATTTGGAAATCTAACACCTAAGATGCATTAATCATTGGAAATTGGATGGAACAGTTGGATTCGAATTCAAAATCATCTACAAATATGGCCTGCTGACCGGCATTTGAACACTTTGTTTCCTGAGAGTTTGTATTGATATTTTCACCTTGCCATGTGCCAAGTGCAGAACTGTCTATCTGAGCTAGATCGAGAAGAACTCTTTTCATGATAAGGGTTGGTTTACGTACCTGACTTTCTCTGAGAGTGTTTTCTGGCCAGAATGATGCAACTCCCCCTGAGATAAAAGCAGCACCATCTATCTCTGCAGGATTTCTGACTACGACGCCTAGGTCTCTAAGACCTAAGCCTTATGTATCACAACCTTCTACATCCAAGGCGACCGATAAAAAGCATAATAAACCTTAGCGGGTCTTGGTGAGGTAGTCATGGGGAAAAAACCCCACAGAAGTCCACCAGAAGGGGAAGATGGATCAATCACAACAGCTGATAGAGCCAAGGGATTTGGGTGAAGAAGAACTACATGAAGGCATAAAGGAGATTGATGTTGAGGAGGGTGAGCTGATGAGTCGGCTACCAAAGTATATCCCACCACGCAAGGTCATAGCTAAAGTGCCTAAAGACCCAAAAAATCCAAAATTCATGGTGACTACACCACTTTTGCTGGAGAAGGTAGTGTTTGAGGGAACTTTATTGGCCTGCATACCGACCCTAAAAATTAAGGATTGGGACTTAGGGGATCACGAGAATTTCTCTCAGTTGATGCCAACCAAATACCTCTCCAATGTATATTTTTAAGAATCATAGGTTACATGATTGGAGCCGATTAAGTGGGTCGCTGGTGTTGGGGCCACGAGGCTCCTAAACATGCTCTAGGTGCTACATTTCAATTGCACCAACATAAACACCGTTTGTGTATGAAATTTTTTCACATTAGTGCATGATGGGTGTCTCTAGCTTGGAGAATCCATCCCGATCATAGACATGTTGGTCCACCAAATCACCTTGCTGCCATACCAAGGAGTGGATCCAGTAGAGTCATTTAAGGGGAAAAATGCAGGAGAAGAAACACACGGACGAGATGAAGAGCAAGTTTGGCCTCATAAAGAAGTCACATGGATATTCTATTTGCTCTATCATAGATCCTGAGGAGCATTTTTCCGCACAGATATTGGTGTAGAAGATCATATGTAAGTTTCGAACAAAAGAACTTTTGACACTAGTCATATCTTTGGCTGCGCAATGCGCCAAATGAGTCCATTACAACTCGGCTCAATTCTTATGTAAATAATTTTTGGAGAATTGTAGGGAGGCCCAGGATGAGGGCAAGGCATTTCATTATGCCTAGTTGTTACTGCTAATAGCATTGGTGGCTTGGAGGACTCCTAAAGATAGTCAGTTTCCTCCCAAGGAGTCAAGCCTTTCGGAGGCAGCGAAGTTCGCTTTGCTATGGGCTACAAAGGACCTTGTGCGAGTCACTAGGGAAAAGACATTATGGGTCTTGTTTGAAATGGATCTGCTGATGGTGATTAGCTAGAGGTTGAGGTTGTCACCCACATTGTATGCCCAGTACGAGCCCCTCACTGAATTCAAGGCATATTTCCACAACTTGCATGTTCACACAAGCAGGGATCCCCAGAAGACATGGCACAAGTTTCCTTACTTGGTGGTTGAGGAAGATGTAGCAGAAATCATGAGAAAGTGGCCACCTGAATGGCTAACCCTATTAGATGTGGGCATAGGTAAAAGTAAGGTTGTGGACAATACCACTGCGTAGATGATAGCAGCAGAGAAACAACAGGAAGCCGAGAAGTCTTCCACCCAGAAGAAATTTGTGCAATGAAAAGAGGTTGATGCCAAATAAAAGGAAGCAACAGACAAAGCATGAGCAGCCCACACAACAACAACATCGAAGACCACCATCGAAGTTGAAGAGTTTGACACATAGCACACACCGAAACAAGAAGAGATAGAAGAAGGACAGGGAGGGGGCGTGGAGCTGGAAACCTCCTTCATGTTAAAGAAATGACAAAAACAGACATCCACGGGGGTGTGGAAGAAACATAATTCTAATCGATTATCCAGGGCGACCCCTTTAGTCCTCACTGAGGGGGACTTAGGGGTTCATGACATGACCTCAAAACTTTGGGGCCACTTCAAGGAATAGTACCAGTTTGCGCTGGGAAATGTTCAGCAAGACCTGCGCGAGTTGCAGGTCCAAATAGGTTGAGTACAGGCGAGCGGGGTGCAAGCGAGCTTGCATTAGGTGAGCACATCAGTTTTGGATATGGACAAGACATTGGATCTCTGTATAGTTAATTCACTAGATAGAACCTTGCATGCCGAGACAAAAGAAGCAATGGCCCAACTACTACAAATGATGAACCTGGGCTTAAACATTGTGACACTCCCTATCCAGACCCTGCATGAGCTACATCACGGGGTATCTGATGAATTATGGATTAGGAGTAGTGCACACTGTTGGTAATTAGTGAATTCAAAACAAACAACCAACAAATATTTGCAGAGAAGGTGCAGGCACTAAAGGAGAAAGGGGAAATCACCGTGCGAAGCCAACAATTAGAGGCATTCATTACACAGGCTTGCAATGAGCTGCCAGAACTTAACATTTTAGTTGAAGCAGCTTTCACGGAGAAGATCCAAAAGTTGGCCGCGATAGTAAAATATTTTAAGGATGAAATTGGCCGAGTCTAGTTTGAACTGCAGTTATAGATATCAGAGCTGCAGTTGAAGTTGTAGCCTACGACTCCTCCAGAGGTTAAGGAGAAGCACAGAGCTATTATTCAAGAGGGCATGGCCACTTTAGAAGATGCAGTCAAGGGATGCACCGTGCTATTTGACCAAACCATGGAGTTATGTACATCACTACAAGAGGACCTGACTCTGCAAAGGATTGGCATGGACAACAAGGAAAAGAAAAGGCAGTTCGATGAAATCTGATCAATTATGTGAACATTGGTGGTAATACAATGGTTCACGAGGTTGTAAGAAGGAAAGATGTTGCAAAAATGAAATTATGAGTTGCATCACAAGGAAGAAATTTTCATTGCACAAACTAAGCCTTGGACAGACGAGGCCAGCCAGCTAATTCTGTAAGTACAGAGTAAAGTTAAGGGGATGCTGCAGACTCAGAGGACCATAAGCCTCGCAGTGGAAGGCCCCACTACTCAAAAATGGTCGAGGAAGTACAATAGGTTTTTATGTAGGGAATAGCTAATCTGCAGGTTTCAAAGTTGGAGTTCCACAAACTCCAAGTGAAGATCGAAGTGCCAGCCAAGTGACTTGAGGACGAGTCATGAAATTGTGTTGGGGGCTCGCTGGGATAGGGTCCCCTGTGGGAAATTTTTGGTACTTACTTTTTTTATAGTTGTAAAGTCTCCACGTTTTGTGGAAGCAGAGTGTGAAGGTAACACGAGTCAAAGGGGCTTTAGTCCCTCGGTTGTTAGGAGATAGGAAGTTTTGAGACCTACCCGTGATCTGCAGGCCATGATATTATAAGAGAGAAGGCTATATATAGAAGAGTCATAATGAGTCTAGGAAATAACTAATAACTCATCGATAGAAGATCATTGTTTCAGGAAAGTAAGCTAAGGTAAGAAAGTTTGTTTCCTGTACTTAAGTGAAGGGGAAGGTTGTTGTAGCTGAGTGCGCAGAGACCTTGGTAAGTCCGTAGGCTGAGTGCGCGGGCCCCTGCAGCTGCGTGCACAGGGAAGAAGAGTCTGTACTTGAAAGAACACATCTAATAAAGACATGTTTGATCCATAAAATATACACCCGTGTATTTGTATTTACTTTTGCAGTTTTGTATTTTCGCTCTATATCTGAAGATTATATGAATGAATGCTTATCTAATGCGCAAAATTATTAAATAAATATAAGTTATAGATGTTATGAATGTTTGATGACCTTCGCGAAGGTATAAATTTTGTTTATCCGAATTACCGCAATTATATGTTTCAGAAGGGTTAGGATTCGCGAAGATAGAATTAAGCCCTAGAAGCCACAAGAACCCATCACACAGGCCTCTAGATGCAAAAACATGGTTCTTCCCCAATACTACTTTGGGTGAGACTGTAGTCTGTGCTACGCAGGTTGTTGCCGAAAGGGTTAGCATTTTAGGGTTTTGTTGGTTGGCGCAACTAACTTTGAACCTGGGTCAAAGCCCATTAAGCCAACAAGAATTGAATCATCTTCTTTAACTTAAATGCAGCGACATTGTCTGTGATAATTTTTTGTGGATAGCCAAAGAGGGACATAATGTTATTTTCCAAAAATTGAATGATAGTTGTAGTTGTGGCTTGCCTAGTAGGAACTTCTTCAATCCATTTTGTAAAATAATATGTTCCTGTTAAAATCCATTTATGTTGCCCAAACAAAGGAGGAATCTCTCTAATGAAATCACGTCCCCATTGTTGAAATGGAAACTCAACTGCTATAGGCTTTAGAGGCAGGGGAAGTAACTTCTTTCTACCCTCAAACATCTGACATTCTTTATAGCTGGCTACCTTCTTATACACATCAACAAACAAACTAGGCCAGTAAAGGTGAGCTCTTAAGATCTTGTTCGTTGTAGTTTTCCAATATAAATGACCACCGCAATCCCCCTTTCATAAATTCTTCTATTGTTGCTTGAGCCTCATCTTCTAGTAAGAAATTAAGAAACATCCCACCAGGATCCTTCCAGTATAAAAACTGATCGATAATGTATAATTTTACTTCCTGCAATTTTAGAAACTAGACTTTAGTTTTGGGCCAGTCGAGAGGTGCTTGTAAATTCTGTAACACATATAGAATATCTGCATACCACGATGAAGCAACAAATTTCTCTAGAACTTGTTGAAAAACATTTGAGAGCTCTTCTTCTGTTAGGACATCGAGAAAATTAATTTGAAGTGACTATAAATTTGATTCCGCCATCATTTGAGCCAAACCTTCACCTTTAATCAAATTTGTTGGTTTGATTTCTATGTCATATTCAATAATTATTGTGATCCACTTACCCCTCCTTCCATCTAGGTCACTTTTAGTAAATATGTTTTTTACTACAGCAATAGGCACATAAGCCACGAGATGAGAACGAAAAATGTACATCGGAAGTCTTTCAAAGGACTTAACAAGAGAAAATGCTTGTTTTTCCATTATGTCATATTTGAGCACAGTATCTCTAAGCACCATGCTGAAAAATGCAATAGGTTGTTCGACTCCTTGCTCATTTTTCTGCGAAAAGACAGCAGCAATATTGTGTTCAGATGCAAAAGAAAACACTATAAACTCAAGTGTGTAATTTGGACTAGCCAATGTGGGAGCATGAGACAAGGCTACTTTAACATCATTGAAATATTTCCTACACTCTTGACTCCATTTAACCTCAATGTCCCGCCTTAGCATATTTGTAATTTTTCTTGAAATCTCAACCAGATTAGGAATGAATCTTCTCAAAAAATTAATTCTTCCCAAAAAGGACTGAATTTCCTTTTTACTCCTAGGAGCATCCATTTTTATGAATCGCTGAAATCTTATTAGGGTCTATTTTGATGCCATCTTTTGAAATGATATGACCCAACATATTTTCATCTTCCAGTCCAAGCAATGGTTTCTTGGGGTTTAATGAGATGCCATGTTTCCTACACTTCTCCAAAGTTGTTCTTAAGTGTTGCAAATGATCCTTATTAGACTATAAGTAAATAGTAATGTCATCAAGGTATATGAAAAGAAACTTATCCTTTTCTTCTACAAAATCTATGTCCATCAGTCATTGAAATGTTTCCCCTACATTCATCAAACTGAATGGCATCTTAGCATATTTGAAAGTACCCTAGGGTGTTTTGTAGGCAATGTTATCATAGTCTTTTGGGTGAACCAAAATATGGTTATACCCAGAAATTCCATCCAGTAATGACATTATTCTTGCACCAAATACTTTCTGGAGAACATGATCCATTTTTGGCAATGAATAGTTGTCCTTGATGGACACCCTGTTTAAGTTCCTGAAATCTACACACAATCTAATTTCACCCGTTTTCTTTCTGACTGGTACCAAATTAAACAACCAATTAGAAAAACGAAGAGGTATTATAATACTAGAATGAAATAGTTTCCTTCTTTTTCAATTAAGGGAATAAACACCAGATTTGTCCTTCACAACTTCTTCTTGAATGGATTTTGATATTTTTTTATTGGTATTATGTGTTGAATAATCTCTTGCCATACACCTTCAAGACTTTGTACCCCCAAGCAAAAACATCAGAGAATTCAATGAAGAATTCCAAATATCTTCTCTTCATGTCAGGGCTCAAAGTTTTGGACAACTTTATCATCTTTGGGTGTTTTGTTGTACCTATATTTCATTATTCAAGTCCTCCTCCAATTGATGCCAATTTTGGTCTTTTGTCCACATCATTCTAGTCAAACAATTCCTCCAAAGGCACTAGTCCTCTCAGAAGGATGTTGTCCTTTAGTTGCAATATTTTCAACTCAGAGCCTTACCTATCCAATTCCTCCTTCATTTGATTTATGAAGTATCCTTATCTGCATCTTCCCATTCACTGTCCCTTTCCCATCAAATTCTAGCAAACTCTTCTTTCATCAACAATAAATTATCCACTTGCTTGTCATTTTCAAAAACTTGCCAATGACCCTTGTTATATGGGACAACAGGTCTATGTCTTTCCTCTACCCTATTTTTTCCTTTAACATTACTAGGCATGTCAAAATCAAAGGTTGAAGTAGCCAATGCGTCTACAACAACATTGTCTTTCCTTGGAACCACTAAAAAACTATATTCAACAAAATTCTACAAATAATTAAGTACATCATTCCAATAAGCTCACATGCGGGAATGTTTGTTCTGATATTCACCTTTGATTTTCCTTACCACCAACTCGGAATCACCAAAAACAACAATTCTTTTAGCTCTTGATTTTTTTTAAATTTCTCAAGCCCAAAATCAGAGATTTGTATTCCGCCATATTGTTAGTACAATCAAACATTAGTTTATATGAGCATAACTTTGACTTATCAACTTCTGGCCTGATAATCCACACTTCTGCTCGAGCTCCTTCTCCACTTGCTGCTCCATCAAAATTCATGGTCCAAACTTGATGTTTTCACCATCCTCTACCATTCATTTCGACTTTCAAATCTGCAAATTTTTTGAGGGCAAACTAGCTGTTTTGTTTCCCATCTTCTTTGTTGTCATGCTCTTTCTCTTTATGGTTGTCTATTTCAGAAATTTGTTTTGTAGATGTCTCCTTATCATCACTTGAAACATAAAAATCCATTTTTTTGTCTGCCTCTTCTTTGGGATCTAAAACATTTAACTTTCTTTCATTGTTCTGCTCTAAATCCTCATGTAGAATTTCCTTTTCCTGGATATTGTGCCTTTCTTATTCTATATATGAAACAAACCCTTCATCATCAGGTCAAACTTAAATATAACAAATGAATCTACATCAGAGTTAACAACATAAACTGGGTGATTCAAAAGATTCTCCTTACTGTTGATCATGTACTGCATGAGAGGTTTCCTGTATAAGCTTCTCATCCAACCTCCAAAAACTGTAATTTTGATATAAGACATGTCTGTTTGTAATGCTCCATTAATATTTTCCATCCAAGATCTAGAAAACACCATACCATGCCTGGGAGGTATGTCTTCCACCACAATATCCATCACCATGCATTTTGAATGGATTTGGGTTAAGGAAACTGCTAAATCTTTTATTAACCCCAGAAATTTCACGTTGCTGGAATAAAATGAATAGAGGTCCTTATACGGCCTTGTAATGTCTAAACCCAACCTTTCCATAATAACCTTTGGCATTAAATTATGTGAGGCCCTAGAATCTAGCATAGCATTATGCGAGATTTGTTCATGCAGTTTTAAACTGACATAAAAGGGAGGAACATCACCATCCTGTGTTTTATCTTCGATTTTTGGCCCAAAGATGATAGTGTTGAAGAATCTAGGGAAAATTAGGTGTAGTGTGATTCTTCGTTACTTGATAACAATTTGTGGAGAATTTTTACCTTTTCTTGTTATCTTAATCTTCTTCTTATTCTTATTAATGCATGTGTGTGCTTCATCAAACTACTACCAAAACATAGGAACAAGATGTTGGCTCTCTGCCAAGGCCAAAACCTCTCTTCCCTTGAGAGGAAAACCCTTTCATGAATTTCTCTTATTTAAGCTTCTATTGATCAATGCCAAACCCTATACCCTTGACAAGAATATCCTCCAAGAACAAGTCAAGTCCTTCCTTGTTTTGACACTTTGTTCCCCAACATTTCATCCTCCTTCTTTTGACACTTCGTTCTTTCAGAAACTAGTGATAGTCCTTGTTATGCTAGCTCTAGAAGAGATACATATCATTGATACTTAGTGAAGTCTTTTATTTATAAGGATACCTTCCTTCTCTTGTCCAACTGAGATCCTTCTTGATGTGTAGTTGCAGACTTGTTATGACTATAGTTCAACCCTAGTTTCTCACAAGTGTCAGAGGATTCCTTCTAGATTCTTATGATAGAGTCTTCCTTTCTTACTCTCTTGAGTGAGCCTCTTCTTCACTTTCAAGAGAGGCCTTATAGGCCTACTTTGATAGCCCAAACAATGAGAGATATGTGATTGTGATCGTGTTGTTGTAATGACCGTAGATAGCCCTCCTTTTCTTGCATGTGTGATTGTAATAAGCCCTAGAATAGACCTCTAAGACTCAATGTTTCTTCCTTCTTCCTCGCTATCCTTGGATACCCTTTTCTCATCCTTTTATTACCCTTTACTTGCCTCCTTACTTCACTCATTTCAGAGCTCCTTGATTGCATTTTATTGGAGTGGACAACCTCTATTTATAGAGGCCTGTCCCTCCTTTTAGGTTGAATTGTAGGCCGACTTGTTTAACTGTTTGTAGGTTGACTTGTTGAGTAGGATTTGGATGGTTTCTATGCTTGAAGGAGCTTCTTTGATGGTGCCTTGCATAGGAGGAGACTCAACTTTTCTTGGGGGTATTCGCTTGACTTTAATACATACTCATACATGGTGTAACATGCCCTTAAGGCCTTCAACATTTCCTTTTGACTATTTGACTCACCTATAACACTTAACATGTGCTAGACCTATGTCAATGAGCAAGAAACTCATTCATATATATTATAAAAATAATATTTCTTTTCTTAAACAAATACAAATATCAAAAGTACATTTATGAATACTGAACCTAGTTACATTTCCTTCAACACTTCCTCTTAGCTAGGGAGGTATTCATACAACATTACAAGGTGTTTGGCTATTATCAACATTGAAGAATTCACATAAGAGAAACCAGATTAGCAATCCATTTGTTATAGCATCATATCAATCAACATTGTCATAGTTCAAGGCCTTGACTAACAACTCCATCTCTTCATGAGATCATGAACTACAATGCTGGAAAGACTAATGATTTATAGACACCTTCATCATTGTCTCTCAAGGTAGATACCCACCCGGATATTCTCTGAGTATGACCTTCTAAGTCTATTCTTATCTTGGGTTCCCAACCCTCAAAGAATATTGTTCCTCTTTCCTACTATTGTCTTGAATGCCCTACACATTATCAAAGAGTATCAAATTCAAGATGATTACCTCCTCCCATTCTTTCTTCCCAAGTGGATACAAGAATGTTGTATCTATCTTGTGTCTACATTTCCATTCATGGCCTTCATCTAGACTTATGGTAGTTAGTCTTGGTCTAGTGGATGACCCATGAGATGGAAAAACACAAATGTTACTCCTTTGTAATCAGGGGTGATCCAAAACTCCCTTTTGATTAGGGACTTGTTAGAGCTCCCTCTTAACTAGGGACTCTTTCATTCATCAGAAACTTCTTCTTCATGGGTCCTTTAGCTGCTTGATCTCCTCCCCTTCTTTGATGTCATGAAGTCTTTGTTCAAACTTCTTTTAGGTAGGGCACCATCCATCGATCACTTTCCTTCCTGGTTTGTCGTGTCAATTCTTCCTTCGTGGAAAGTGTCTTTCTTGCCACACATCAGGTTTTTTTTGTCATCTGGCTACTCCTTTGTCATATGTCCATGCTTTAGAATACTCTTCTCATGGATGCTTCATTTTAATTGCTTATTTACATGCTTCGACCCAATATCCCATCATGACTTCATCTAGATGTTGCTTTTTATTTTGCTAGATGGCTTCTTCATCACAACATCTTTGTAGAGTAGAATAAGTTAGCTGCATATTTTATATTTCCAAGTCCTTCATAGGTCTCAAGGGTCCTTCCTTTCTTTTTTAGAGTTGTCCTACCTTCTTTCAGGAAATATCTTCAAAGTATCTTGTTAGATAGTGATTCTCAGTGATCATAGTGCTCTTCACATGCTTGATCTCTTTCTTCATTTTATTCTTCTTAGATAGATGGGTCAACCATATTATGCTTCTTGTGAGAGCATTTATTCATTGCTTTCTTCCTGGACTAGTCATAATTTCTTCTTGCTTCTTAGTCAGCAATCTTATACTCCTTATGTGAGAATATTATTTTGTTGAACTTTATTTAAATGTAGTACATGCCTTTGAGAATGTCCTTAGTGAAGGAGATTCTTTCATACTTGATCATTTTTATAGAAATATTCCCATGACTCAATAATATACAAATGATAGCATGACTAAACTTTGATGCATAGATACCTCATCTTGATTCTGCTTTGAACATCTTAGCTTCATTTGGTTGTCCTTTGTTTGGCCCTTCTTGCTTCATCTTAGCTTTCCTGCATATCATCTTTTTCTTGAATCCCATGAATGAGATTCCCAATGAGACATTTGCTTTGGTTCATGAACCTTATTTTGAATATTCCATCATTGGATCTTAAAGACCCTTTCCTTGAAAATGTTTCTTTTCTTTTTGATGATGGAGGTCTTCTAATATTCTTAATCATGATAAATTTTCCTTTCATTGTGGATGATGTCCTATACTCGGTATGTTCTTTCTACATGAATATCTTGAGCTATATCTACCATGCTCCTATATTCTAGAAGATATTTCTACCCATGCATTTTTATTCTCATTATAAATGCTACGTCTTCATGAGTATATAGAACTCTATGTACTTCATGGTTCTAGATTCTAAAAGATGTTTCTAGCCATGAAATTTTATTTTATTCCTACATGCTCCTATCCTACTCAAAAATTTGAAAAAAGACTTGAAGTAAAGAGTTTGATCTAGTCATAGTAGAGATAGAGAGGATATTCCTTCTTTTTCTTCTTGTTTTATTCTTTAATTTCTTGAGTCACATGAGCTTCTTCCATTTTCCTCTTCTTCTTGTTGTCCTTCTTAAGCCTAGGACATATCCTTTTGTATTTTCCATATTCTTTGCATCCAAAACATTGGATTTTGGACATGTCTTTGTTTGTTCTTCATGGAGAAAATTTTCCAAATCTACCCTTTATTTTGGCCATGGTAGTGAATGCTTGCTCCTTTGATCCCACATCTTCCTTTTCTTTGAGTTTGGTTTCCTCTATCTTGCATAGAGACCACATTTCACTAAGTGTGGTTGTGTTAGGTCCCTATAATACTAGTGAATCCCCCATTACCATTGTCATTGTAGCCCTTATTATTATTGTTGTGCTCCTATTGTCCCCATATTGTTATTATTGTGCCCCATATAAGCCCACTATTGTTATTGTTGTGCCCTTATATTATTATTGTTATGTCGGCTTTGATTATATTGTGACCCCTTAAACTCCTATATATAGAAAGGAGGTTTTTTCATTTGTATCATCCAAGAATTTTTCATTTGTTGATTGTAAAGGAGGTTTCACCCTCAAACAGGCTAATTTTGAAGTCGCTGATCTATCTTTTCTATCATTTTGTGGGCTGGTTACTTAACATTTGGTATCAGAGCTTTGGATTCTAGGGTTTCACCGCTCCAAATAGGTCATCGTGGAATGTTCGCTACAACCTTTTCTCTACGAAGTTTTAGAACCTAAAAACCAAACCCATTTGATCTAAAAGTGTTTTGAACCTCGAGTCCCAATTTCAGATCTTGTCTTTCTATATTTTCAAATATATGATCTGAGGTCGAAGTTAGGGTTTTTGCAGACTCTCGAATTACATTCCAAACAAGTGACCTTGGGAAAATAGTCATAAATTTATCTGTGAGCATCAGATTGAAATTTTAAGTTACAGAAATAGGACATACTATAGTTTTATGTGTATCTTTTTCAGATCTGAACGTCGAAATAGTGACACGTGGCATGTCGTACAAATTCACTATACAGAAAAATTATATAATCAGGTCATCTTGGGAGATTGGGAATAACTATTTCTTGGAGAATTTAATTTTTATTAGGCTGGTGGCATTGGAAAGAGGACTCAGAGGACTACCATAGGAAGAAATTTTAGACCTCAGAGATTTGTAATTACAGAGATACAACAGATTCCATATCGAGCTTCTACAAAGCAAAAAAATGTGTGTAGTCTTTTAAAAATTTTGCATAAGTTTGGGTTGAAAAATTAGTTTGAAGTTCAAAGGGCATAGTGAAGCATAATTATCATTAATTGATGCACTGAAGAAATAAAATGGAAACACCTTGTAAGCAACCTAAAAGCTCTAGCATGACTCATGAAGAAGAGGAAGAAATGAAACATGATATATCAAAATTACGAGACCAAGTGCAACAAATTTGACTCTCACAAAAGGTAACAGAAGCTAAGATTGATGGTTTAAAGAAATAAGTTGAGGCTAATATGAATTGTGTGGAATCTAAGATGAATGAATGGATGCTATAGAAGAAAAATTGAAAGGCGACACGGAAGATTTGAAGATAGATTTGACTAGGTTGCTACATGAAATGATTAATAATGATGAAAGGGTAGTAAAGGAAACTCATGATGAGAACAAAAGAAATGTTAATCATGATTTCATAGACTCTAACATTGGATTGAAGACCCACTATGTTCCAAAGATCGATACGAGGAAGTTTGATGGCAAGGATCTCGTAACATGGATACTACAAATGGAGCAATATTTCGATCTCCATGATGTGAAAAACACACAAAAGGTATGCATTGCAACTTTATATTTGGAACCAAATCAGTTTGTATGGTATCGATGGCTTTGCTCTCATAAACAAATTGTAACTTGGGAAATTTTTACGGAAGAAACGATAGCACATTATGAGGATACAAAAAGCAACAATTTTAGCCAATTGATAAACCTCAAACAAAAGGGTTCAATGATGGAGCACATTGAGGACTTCCAAAAATTGAATATAAGGGTAAAATATATTACAGAGGATCATGGGATTGATGTGTTCATAGGGACTTTAAAGGATAACATCCAACATGAGGTTCGCCTTTGGGAACCCGACTCACTGGAGAAGGAATTTAGGTTGGCAAGAAAAATGGAAAGCAATTTAATGGCAACAAGGAATCCTACCACTCACAACTATAAATATGGAAGTGTTGTTTCCCCTAGCCTTCCACAACCTACAAGGTTTACACCCCAACAACTGGAAGAAAAAAGGGAAGAAGGGCTTTGTTACAATTGTGATAGCAAATACACTAAAGGCCATAAGTGTGTTGAGAAGAAATTATTTTACATAGATTGTGAAGAGGAGGATGAAAAGGAGCAAGAAACATCAAAAGAAGAGGCTACACTAGGAACAAACCCTAGAGAAAGAAGAAATGGATCCGACCATATCTTGTAATGCATTAGCTAGAATTACCACTCCTCAAACTATCAAGATAGAAGGACATATCAAGAAGAAAAAATGAATAGTGTTGATTGATTCGGGAAGTACCCATAATTTTATTCATTGTAAGATAGCCAAGCAATTGAATTTCTTCCTATATCTAGCACCAGAGTGTCAAATGATGGTTGCAAGTGGAGGAACTATAAATTGCTCTGGAAAGTGCCATAATATCAAGCTATCCATGGGAGAATATGTATTGAATAACCCAATGATTTCCATTCTGATGGGTGGTGCTAATGTTGTGCTAGAAGTCTAATGGCTACAATCCATGGGTACAATAGCTTTTAATTTTCAAGAACTTTTCATGAAATTTTCTTCAGAAGGAAAGGAAGTTGAATTAAGAGGTATCGTAGGGAAACCAGGAAAGATAATTAGCTCTAATGGAATGACAAAGCTTCTAAAAAAATAACAATGAGGCCTAATTGCATAATTATGTTCACTAAAGGTTCCCACATCGAAATCATGTATTTCTCCAGATCTCCAAAAAGTCTTGGACAATCATTCTAAGGTATTTGAGACTCCCAAAGGTCTCCCACCTATTCGTGATCATGATCATGCTATTCATTTGATTCCAGGAAGTGTTCGTCCAAACATCTAGCCTTACAGCTATCCCTATGCCCAAAAGAGTGAAATTGAACGTATGGTTGCAAAAATGCTAGAGGCTGGTATAATTCAACCTAGTCAAAGTTCTTTCTCTACTCCAGTAGTGTTGGTGCACAAGAAGGATGGATTATGGTGAATGTGTCTAGATTATAGGGAGATCAACAAGCTCACTATTAAAGATAAATTTCTCATTTCTCTCATTGTTGAATTACTGCATGGATCAATTTACTTCACCAAGTTGGATCTTCATTCATGATATCATCAAATTAGAGTGAAGACTAAAGACATTCTGAAAATATCATTTAGAACTCATGAGGGTCATTATGAATTTTTGGTCATGCCTTTTGGCCTTACCAATGCACCTTCTACATTTCAAGGTTTGATGAATTCAATTTTCAAATCCTTCCTTAGAAAATTCCCGTTAGTATTTTTTGATGATATACTAGTCTATAGAAAGTCTTGGAAGATCATGTTCAACATGTTGATTGGGTGCTCAAACTATTGGAGGAGAAACAATTATATGCAAAAACCTCCAAATGTTTCTTTGGCATACAAGAGGTGGAATATATGGGTCATATTGTATCTCATGAAGGTGTTAAGTTAGACCCTAGCAAAATTGTAGACATTAAGGAATGGGAAATCCCCACATCCATAAAGCATCTGCAAGGATTTCTTAAGTTGACTGGGTATTATCGCAAGTTTGTTAATAATTATGGGAGAATAACAACACCTCTAACAACATTATTGAAGAAAGATGCATTTTTATGGACTCCAGAAGCAATGAAGGCCTTTTAACATCTTAAAGAGGCAATGTACCAGGAACTGGACTTAGCTACGTCGCACTTCACGAAAACCTTAACTATCGAATGTGATGCCTCAAGAAATTGAATTGGTATTATTTTAATGCAAGAAGAGAGACCCATTTCTTTCGAATGTCGTATAATCAAAGGAAAGTATTTAAACAAAGCTATTTATGAGAAGGGAATGTTGGCAACACTACATGCACTTAATCAATGGTGACCCTACCTAATGGGAAGACACTTCAAGGTAAAAATGGATCATGATAGTCTTAAATACTTTTTCAAAAAAATATTATCTTCAGAATAGCAACAAAAATGGGTCACAAAGATGTTAGGTTATTACTTTGAGATCATCTACAAAAAAGTGAAGCAAAATGTTGTGGCAGATGCACTCTCAAGAAAGGATGAGGATGTGGAAGCATTGCTTTGTTCCATTTCTATTATCCAACCAGATTGGGTAAACGAAGCAAGGGGTGAATGGAAGAATGACAATGATATGTGGGAACTCATTCAAAAGTTACAAAAAGATCCCAATACATATAATACATGTTGGGGCCTTCATTTTAATTTTGTAAAGGTTTTGATCAATTTTGGCTAACCAAAGAACGTAAAGGAAATGGGTGGCAACAACGGTTAGCTTGCAGGGGAGTCAGCTGGACAGAAAGGCAGGAACAGGTAGTTGCGGAAGGATTGCAACAAGGTGGCAGCAGAAGACAAAGGCAGCTGAGTAGGCAGGAAAGAGGAGGAGCAGCCGAGGGAAGCAACAGCCGAGCAAGAACTGGTAGTCCAGGCAGCCGAGAGAAATATAAAAGGAAAGGGCCAGTAACGAAGAGGGCTGGGTTAGTGAGGTTGTTGAGGTTGGCATTGCGGAGAGGATAGCAGGTTTTGGTAGTTTGATACCAGAAGGTAGGAGTGTAGCTGAGTCGGACCTTTGAGACTAAGAACAAGCCTGTGAGTCTGTAAACGGGTATTTCTTATAGTTACTTGCAGCGACTGTCGAGATGTATTGTATTGTTTTACTATTGAAATAATGGAAAGGAAAGTCCAGACTGGTTGCGAAGTATAATGTGTATAAGCGTACATGATGTGATGACCTATTTAAAATTTTGTAACTCCCGTCAGATGCATGCATTTAGTAGTGTTTGTGTATTAGTTTCTATGCTATTATCTCTACCATGTGTGTAATGTTATATATTTGTTATCGGTTGATTCTTTGGTTGATGCTCCCTTAACTCCATGATGAACCCCTCTTTCTTCTAGTCATGACACACCTCAAGTAAGACTCCTTACCCCATGGGTAATGTGAAAATGCCAACGTCGACCTAGACTACAATGAACCACTATTGGCTCTCCACGCTTGAACCCAGGATCTTCCTTGGATGGCTCTTTCATGCCAACAAATGGTTATGTTGCTAGGAGCTGAAGTTACAAGAACTGGTTTGGAACATGGTGTCAAGGATATTCAAGAAGGAGATTAGGGATTGGTGGAATCATAAGGTAGATCAGTTTGTAGTGGAGCAAGCTATCCACCGGAGTCAACTGATAGGCAAGTTGAGTGAAGGGATTTTATATGCCGACGGTATCAATGACCAATATGAGATATTCTGGTGCAAGTTCCTAGAAGACCTGTACAATTGGTTAAGAAGACTGAACGGGCATAATCGGTCAGGGGGGTCGATGACAGTTCGCTGCAGTTGGACTCCTTCAGATCTCGTACTGCTTCAGTATTTGGACAATGATTTGACTAAAGTAGTCGACTTTTGGGTAAAGACCACGGTGGAAGGATATATAGTCGATTTTGGTGCCAAGAGTTATCAATCCTTCTCAAAGGCAGAAGTGGAATTTGGGTCTGAATTAGAGGAAGGTTGATGAGGGAAGTATCGGCGTGGATTAAGATGTTTATGATAGAAGAAGGACTATTGCCCTCGCCCACCATAAAGATGGTAGCATAAAACCATAGTAATGGGGGAAGGACCTGAGGGGGGAATCCTGTTGGTTGGGGAATAGAGATGATGCTGAAGGGATGGATTTGGAAGGGCTAAAGAAAGCTAGAGATGCTAGAGCGTAGAGGAGAGCGCTGCTAGCGGATAAGTGGCAGGCAAGAGTGGTTCAAACTCTGAAGAAAAGAAATATGGGACCACACCAAGTAGGAGCAGTGTTGGGGAAAACCCAAGAGGAAGGGCGAGAAAAGGAATATGTAAGACAGTGCAAGATCGTTGACAAGAGGTACAAGAGGCAGTAGGGTGGAAAGGGCCCTTCCTTACAAGTTGTGGGAGGGATATCGCAAGGGAAAATGCCAAGTGGATATGGATAATAGAGAGAAGAGGACATGGGTGATGTCATGAGAAGGTTATTTGACAAAGGAGAAGCATCCATTAGGAGTCAGCAACAATACCCCCAAAACACAGGTAGCGTCTCTCCCGACCTTCCCCTGGTACCTTATTACAATATGGAGAAATTTGTTATTAAATTAGCCAAGGCAATATAGGTGTTGATTGGCAAGATTAAGGTTTGAAAATCGAATAGGACAAGGGAGAGAGATTTTAGGAGGTAAATCCTCCTCGTTTACTCCTCCCTCATTTGAATATTCCTCCATTAATCACACTAGCTCGGAGTACAAGCAACCAAGTCATGAAGATCAAAAGGCTGCCAAGTAAGTGATAGTCAGAGAGTTAGTTCATCTCAAGTTTGGGAGCCGAGCCTCCCTATATTTAAGGAAGTATTTGGGGACTTTAGTTGTATAAATAAAGAGGCCTAGAGACTCATTAGGATTTGAATTTTTGTTGTAAAAAACACTAGTTATTTTCGAGCTCTAGACTTGTGGAAGACATTACTATGTAATTTTCTATTTTGATAATGAGAATGAGCTTTTTCATGATCTAGTACTAAGTTAACTTAGAGGGCTGAAGCTCTTGGGTTAGTGCCCAAGCCTAGTAGAAAAGGCTCCTCTTCTTGTATCTATATGCTTAGATTAGTTTCATAGATTCATGATTAAATAGTCCTTAGAAGCATTTCATTACAAGCAATGTAGATTTGAGTAGTTTGTTTATTAGTTTGCTTCCATTTGTGCTTTACTTCAGCGATAGGCTAGAAGGAAAAAGAATCACAAAGCTTTCAGTAGGTGTCTTGGCCTCACTTCTTCCTTTAGGGATCATGACTTGAGGAAAGGACCCCTATGCAGCCCCAAAAAGACAAATTTCTATTTTCTCATAGAATTTAGAGTTTACTGTACTTGAACCATCATTTGATTAGTTTGAAAGTGTAGGATTTAATTACCATCTCTTCCATATTTAGTCTTATAGTAGATCTCATCAATGATTCCATTTTGTTCTACAATTTTTCTCATGCATGAAGTAGACAGCTAGCTCATTAAACTCTGTTTTTCTAGCTTATTAGAATTCTTCTTGTTTACATGAGTTTTTTTGGCAAATATCAATGTTTGATGCAAAGCAGGTGTTTTGTAAGTAGAGAGATCCCATAGCAAGCAACCACCTTCCAACTTCATTCATCCATATTCATTCCTTGCTTTCACCAAGACCTTCACCAATTTCATCATTTTACTTAGAAACTCCTCCAGGTCTGTTGAGAAAATTGAACCATATCCTTACCTTGGTTTTGAGTTCTAAGTGACCCTAGGCATTTTCTCACTCCATTCCACCTACTAACCACCTTCCCTAAGCCTTCCATCACCTCTAGGACCCATCCTTTTTCTCTCAACTGTATCCTATAGAAATACAAGGAATCCTATAAGTTTTTAGGACATCTTGTAGGTTTTCCTGTAGTGGCATGTTTTGAGGCCAAATTGAGGGAAAACCTATAGGAAGCCACACAAGGGTACCTAAGGGTCTCCCAAACCTCCCAACCATCCACCAGCATCCCTAATCCACCTGCCACATCACCAAAAGAGATTAGGGTTTACACTTGATTGTCCATAAATCAAGTGTAAAGAGATTCGGGTTTACATCTCTGGGTTTAATGTATTATGTGAGCTATCTGAGCAAAGGTTGTGGTTTATGAGAAGAATGAACCGCCGGAGGATGGTTGACACGTCCTGTTCTACTTTCACCTTGCTTGGGTTAAATGTTTCTTGGTTTTTTCTTTTGTCACTTGCAACTATTCTAGGAGTTTATAATTGGAGTGACCGCTCAGTCGAAGAGCCGAGGGAATTCGCTCATTCGGTGGCATGGGTAGTTGATTACCATTTAACTTAGAGATGGTTAACATAGATGACAAGGCCATCCACGAACATTGGTCAGTCTGGAAATGGGGGCCGTGGACACACCTGGAAAAGAGAGGCTCAGGGAGGACGAGGAGCATCCTCGTCGAGGCAACCAAGTAGAAGTGGAAGGAAATCAGATGCCCATCACATCACTGATGTGACCCATGCATATGCAGTGGGCACCCCTTAATAGGTCAGACAATTGATAGCGTGTTGGGAGGTAGACCTTAACTAAAGCGCTGAGTAGGAAATCTAGGTGGAAGATTGGTGCCTGCTGGTGCCGAATCTTGGCCACACTCGAGGTCGACTCACCCACTACAAGCATACAATTTATCTTTATTGGATGATGAAGAGAATAGTAGCCAAAGTTATTACACATGCAACAAGGTCTATCAAAGCTAATCCTAGACTCCAAATTCAGAAAGAATTCCAACTTGTTCAAGTCCAAATTCATAAAGAATTCCAACTTGTTCAAATCCAAATTCATAAAGAAATCCAACTTGTTCAACTCCAAATTCAACAACAGAACATCCGTATGGGTCATATTGAGAAGCACATTTCGTGTCTTCCTCATTCCAAACTACCAGATTCTAGTGCAAAGAACCTAGCTCCCATTGAATCCTCTCATGAATAGTTTTAGGTATTTACTTCTATTACATTTTGAATATGTATATGTCGAATAGCAGTACATATGTTATTATGTTAAGTGTGAACTGGTTTTTAGACATTTTGACCTATAAGGCTACTTTTAACACACTGAAGAAACTTATATTTTGGCTGCCTTATAATGCATTCTGATGGCCAATAGACCTGGTTTCCAAATGGGCAGGTTGAGACCATGGAATGTCTTTTTTAGTTGTAACCTGCTTTGAAAATGAATGAATGAAAAGTCCTACTAAGCTTACAAAAAAAAAAAAAACTTAA
>APFE031679017.1:89265-102449 GCA_000404065.3 Pinus taeda
ATATATATATGATTCCATGAACTAACAATTTTCTTGATAATCATAAGGATTCCAAGTTTTTTAGTAAGATTGGTCTAATGTCAAACTATCACCAGGATCCAACTGAATAAATCAATGTATTGAAGATAGGCTTCAAATATAAGGAAGACAGTTTGGAGTGGTTGATCATGCATTTTGGCTTGAATAATGCTTTGGGAACATTCATGAGTATAATGGATGTCATCTCGTGGTTTTTTATAAACTATTTTATGGTTGTATATTTCGATGAAATCCTCATCTTCAGTGGAACTTGGGTGGAACATTACTACAAATTCAGTAGGTCCTAAGCACCCTATGACAACACAAATTATATGAAAATATGGAGAAATGATCATTTGGAATGTGAACACAACCAAGATCCAAATCATTTTCTATTGGCTAGCCCCAAAATTTTGTATAGAGCTTTGTAGCTTCTCGAGCCTTGTTAACTTCTACCAAAGGTTCATTTTAGTGTTCTCTCATATTTATTTTCCCTTAAATCAAGTGACCAATGGTGAATATAAAGAAAAGTTTCCTAATGTGATTTACAAGAAAAAGCATTCAAGGATTTGAAACACAACCTTTAATTTGCATTAGTCCTCACCTTACCAGAACTGAAATACCCATTTTAGATTAAGATAAATTCTTTCAACTATGTTTTCAATGATTCCTCACTCAACAAGGACATTTGATGGCCTATCACAGTAAAACGTTCTCTAATACTATTTGGAAATACCCCACCTATGACAAGGAGATGTACTCCATCATGTAAGAATGCCAACAATGGAAGCATTATATTTTGGGAAAAAAGAAGATCATCCATACTAATAATAGGCCTAAAAGATTCACGTATACACAAGGAAAGTTACAGAATGACCACCATAAGAAATGGTCAACATACTTGCAACAATTCCACTTAAACATCAAGTACAAGAAGGGAAACATTAACCATCTTGTATATTTCCTTAGTTTACCCCTAGTTGTGGTCTTAACTATAGTTCTTAAACCCTATGGACATGAGACCTTTAGGTGGCCATAATTATACAACAATGACTTTGATTTCACTGCTACATGCTAGACATTGATCATAGGTATGTTCCAAACTTTCACATCTAGGATGTGCTCTTCTGTAACCTAGTACACCTTTGTGTTCCTTCAAGCTAGCATGCCAAGGTAATCTAGTAAGTTCACATTACATCTATATGGAGGGAAACTTTGGTGAGGAAAAGATAGTAATAGTACTTTAGAAGTATTTCTACTAGCCAAAGCTTTGACAAGATGTTAAATAACATATTAGATTGGGCACTACCTGTGACATTTCTAAACTAGACATCAAGAATGAAGGGCTATACACTCCTCTGCCTACCCTAGACAATCTCTATGACTTAGTATCCATGGATTACCTTTCAATTTTTCCCTCAAGCAAGAAAGGTAATGATTGTGGTTTCATGGTTGTTGATCATTCCCCTAAGATGGCAATTTTTGCACCATGCAAGAAGAGTATCATAATTGAGCCTACTAAAAATTTCTTTGAGCATGTATTGCTTTCAATTTGGGCTACCTTGGACCATTATTTTAGATAGGGATGATAGTTTCCTCAGCACATTTTTGTCCATCCTATGGTATTTTATGGATATTAAGTTGACCAAATAAACAACCTATCATCCCCAAATAAATATGAAAACAAAGGTGATCAATAGTATGATTGTGCATATCTTATGCATGTAAAAATCCAAACATTTGTGTACATAGGATGAAGTTTTTGCATATGTTTGACATAGCTACAATAGAACCCTCCATAACTCTCTTGTCTACAATCATTTTCAAGTGTGCTTTGTGTTCCAACCATTGACCCAAATTGATGTAGCTCTACCTGTTGCATCTTCACTAATAGAGTCTTCCCATGCTTAGGTCAAGGTGGATAGAGCAACCAAATTTGTTGAAAAAATCAAACACCTCTAAAAATAGGTTAACGATATCCTACAACATTCCAATGTTAAGTAAAAACAACAACATGTCCAACATTAAGTTCCACATAAATTTTAATTTGGTGATAAGGTATGGTTTACTTTATAGAAAGAGAGCGTCACATGATTGTTAATTTCTAAGGCTTCCCTAATGACATAGTTGGAGTGGAAGGGGGCAGAGGCTATGATTTTGGTCTTATCAAAACAAATAATATTCTTGGTATTATGGGAGTGTTCAATGATTGTGGATTTAGCAAAATGTTTATGGTAGGTGTTAACAATATGTTCTTTGAGTCGAGCTTTGAAGGATCTACCACTTTTACCTATGTAAGACATTCTATAGGAGAAAGGGATTTCATAGACTCTGGGACCCACAGGGGCTTCACTTAGTGGACCTCTGACATATCACTTGTGTTCGTGGCAAACTAAACAACACCCTTATTTTGACTACATATTGGAAAATACATCTAAAAGTCACATTGTTTAACCTCCTACCAATATGAACCCAATACACCTTCCTAATGTAAAAAACCCTACTTTCACTAGATATTGTAAGTATCCATTTTTTCATTAACATTTTTTATAATACTTTATATATTTTCATTAACTTTGAGCTCCATTTTTTATACCTTCCAATATAAAAACCCTTTACCCTCTATTATATGTTCAATATATTATGTCATTTTTTCCTCAATATATATCCCCAATATGAATTCACATGGTATGGTATTTCTCACACAGTGAAGTCCCCATGTTGGGACCTAATATAGGGTTATTATTGTCCTTGGTCAATCTTAAGAGTAGGCTAACGGTTTTCTAGAGTTTGAAAAATATTTTGATGTTGTTTTTAGATATAATTTTGGATATATGATCAGTAACCCCTTGAATGTAGGGCATGGTTACTCCATTTCCCCTCACATCTAGTTCACTATGGAGCTTGAAGAGAACTAGATTCCATCCCCTTTCTTGATGTCCTTGTCTCTCACCTCCCTGATGGCTCCCTTACTCACCAAGTCTATTGAAAGAAGACTCATACCAATAGCTACCTTCATGCCAACTCCCACCACAATCCTGTTCAAAAGTATATCGCGCTCAAAACCCTTGTTACTAAAGCCATTAAGATCTCCTTTTCCCAACCTTTTCCTAATGAAAAAGTGCATCTCACCAAAGACCTCAAATCCAGTGGTTACTCCACATCCCACATTAGCAAGGCCTTTCATTTTTTTCTCTAACCCCAACCTAAAATCCATTCTAGTAACCCTCCCTTAGTCAAAGTAACCCTTCCCTACATTCAAAGCATTAATGATCATATATCCAAAATTATATCTAAAAATAACATCAAGGCCTTTTTCAAACCCCAAAAAACCCTCATATAGCTCTTCAAATCGGCCAAGGAAAAGAATGACCCTATGCTAGGTCCTGGAGTCTATGAAATCCCTTTCTCTTGTGGAATTTCTTACATGAGGAAAACTAGTAGATCCTTTAAATCTCGACTCAAAGAACATATGACTGACACCTACCATAGCCATATAGCTAAATCGGCCATCATTGAACACTCCCATAATACTGAGCATCATGTTTGTTTTGATAAAACCAAAATCCTAGGTTATGTCCCCTTCCACTCCAACTGTGTATTAGGGAAGCCCTAGAGATTGCAAAGCATCTTAACAATTGTAATCGAGAATATGCATATTAGTTAAACAATTTTTGGAAGCCCACTATCTATTTCTTGTCCTCTAAACCTTGTCCCTCAAATATAAATTCTAACCCATCTTAAACACTGCCCTTCCCCCACCCTCACCCCCCCATCTTCCTCGTTTTCTCCTTTTCCTATCACTTTCTTTCTTTTTCTCAAACCCCTTGTTCATTTAATTATTCTTTTCTATCAAATTTTTAGTTTCTAACTCCCCTTTACTTTCTTCTTATATTATATCTTATAATTAAATTTCTTTAGGTCCTATCTATGTTTAGACATAATTTCTTAGTTAATATTATTCCATTTTTTTCTAAATATTTCTTACTTAATATTTAATCTTCTTACCTTAATCAAAATTTTTAAACCTTCCCTCAATCGAGGTGCGGGCTAGATCATCGTCCCACTCGAGACTCACACAATAACGATTAGATGGGAGGCATGAAGGAGGGACAACTATGACAGAGTGATGGCAGGTGTGATCAGATGGATGAGATGGAAGGCATGGGAGATATTATGACAGACATTAAATTTTGTAGTGGTTTTACCTTCCACGTGGTGGTACATGCATTTGCACGGTGGTACAGAGAGGCTTTGAGAGTTGAGAGAGAGCAGGGTGGTTCCCATCCAAGAGAAATATTGGTAGGGAGGAAACAAATGTAGAAGGTCACCTGGGTCGGCTCGATGGCGAGGGAAACAAGGTATGTATTGTTTCTCTCCAACCATCCTTGCTTGCGATATACAGGTTCTCTAAATTCTTGTCAGATTTTCACCCCATCTTGCGAATGGGAGACTGTGGGTTTTGGAAATGTTTGCTCACCTGTGAAGTATATCTATGTGGCTCAATTCTATTTTGAAACTGTTGTTTCCAAGTTGATATATGTTTCCTATGGTATCTTATTATTATGTATGGGAATGTATGTTTTATTTTGGGCTTCATGTCTGTGTGGAAAGAATGTACTGCTCAGGTGGAATGGCTATTTCCATGTTTGGCTATATTGGTTAGTGATTACTTTATGCTTCTCGTCGGTGTTGGTCTTAAATTGTATTGGTGTATGTATACATGGGAAGTGGTTTGAGGCGATAATGGGTGCTTATGTTGTTTAGCAACGACAGACCATCTCTGGGTTTAACTTATTATGTGAGCTATCTGAGCAAAGGCTATGGGTTATGAGAAGAATGAACTGCCGGAGGATGGTCGACACGTCCTGTTCTACTTTCACTTTGCTTGGGTTAAATGTTTCTTGGTTTTTTCTTTTGTCACTTGCAATTATTCTAGGAGTTTATAATTGGAGTGATCGCTCAGTCGAAGAGCAGAGGGAATTCGCTCATTCGGTGGCATGGGTAGTCGATTACTATTTAACTTAGAGATGGTTAACATAGATGACAAGGCCATCCACGAACATTGGTCAGTCTGGAAATGGGGGCCGTGGACGCACTCGGAAAAGAGAGGCTCAGCGAGGACGAGGAGCATCCTCGTCGAGGCAACCAAGTAGAAGTGGAAGGAAATCAGATGCCCATCACATCACTGATGTGACCCATGCATATACAGTGGGCACCCCTTAATAGGTCAGACAATTGATGTATTGTATTGTTTTATTATTGAAATAATGGAAAGGAAAGTCCAGACTGGTTGCGAAGTATAATGTGTATAAGCGTACATGATGTGATGACCTATTTAAAATTTTGTAACTCCCATCAGATGCATGCATTTAGTAGTGTTTGTGTATTAGTTTCTATGCTATTATCTCTACCATGTGTGTAATGTTATATATTTGTTATCGGTTGATTCTTTGATTGATGCTCCCTTAACTCCATGATGAACCCCTCTTTCTTCTAGTCATGACACACCTCAGGTAAGACTCCTTACCCCATGGGTAATGTGAAAATGTCAACGTCGACCTAGACTACAACGAACCATTATTGGCTCTCCACGCTTGAACCCAGTATCTTCCTTGGATGGCTCTTTCATGCCAACAAATGGTTATGTTGTTGGGAGCTGAAGTTACAAGAACTGGTTTGGAACATGGTGTCAAGGATATTCAAGAAGGAGATTAGAGATTGGTGGAATCATAAGGTAGATCAGTTTGTAGTGGAGCAAGCTATCCACCAAAATCAACTGATAGGCAAGGTGAGTGAAGGGATTTTATATGACGATGGTATCAATGACCAATATGAGATATTCTGGTGCAAGTTCCTAGAAGACCTGTACAATTGGTTAAGAAGACTGAACGAGCATAATTGGTCAGGGGGGTCGATGGCAGTTCACTGGAGTTGGAATCCTTCAGATCTCGTACTGCTTCAGTAGTTGGACAATGATTTGACTAAAGCAGTCGACTTTTGGGTAAAGACCACGGTGGAAGGATATATAGTCGATTTTGGTGCCAAGAGTTATCAATCCTTCTCAAAGGCAGAAGTGGAATTTGGGTTTGAATTAAGAGGAAGGTTGATGAGGGAAGTATCGGCGTGGATTAAGATGTTTATGATAGAAGAAGGACTATTGCCCTCACCCACCATAAAGATGGTAGCATAAAACCCCAGTAATGGGGGAAGGACCTGAGGGGGGAATCCTGTTGGTTGGGGAATAGAGATGCTACTGAAGGGATGGATGTGGAAGGGCTAAAGAAAGCTAGAGATGCTAGAGCGTAGAGGAGAGCACTGCTAGCGGATAAGTGGCAGGCAAGAGTGGTTCAAACTCTGAAGAAAAGAAAGATGGGACCACACCAAGTAGGAGCAGTGTTGGGGAAAACCCAAGAGGAAGGGAGAGAAAAGGAATATGTAAGACAGCGCAAGATCGTCGACAAGAGGTACAAGAGGCAGTAGGGTGGAAAGGGCCCTTCCTTACAAGTTGCGGGAGGGATATCGCAAGGGAAAATGCCAAGTGGATATGGATAATAGAGAGAAGAGGACATGGGTGATTGCCATGAGAAGGTTATTTGACAAAGGAGAAGCATCCATTAGGAGTCAGCAGCAATACCCCCAAGACACAGGCAGCATCTCTCCCGACCTTCCCCTGGTACCTTATTACAATATGGAGAAATTTGTTATTAAATTAGCCAAGGAAATATAGGTGTTGATTGGCAAGATTAAGGTTTGAAAATCGAATAGGACAAGGGAGGGAGATTGTAGGAGGTAAATCCTCCTCGTTTACTCCTCCCTCATTTGAATATTCCTCCATTAATCACACTAACTCACAGTACAAGCAACCAAGTCATGAAGATCAAAAGGTTGCCAAGTAAGTGATAGTCAGAGAGTTAGTTCATCTTAAGTTTGGGAGCCGAGCCTCCCTAGATTTAAGGAAGTATTTTGGGACTTTAGTTGTATAAATAAAGAGGCCTAGAGACTCATTAGGATTTGAATTTTTGTTGTAAAAAACACTAGTTATTTTCGAGTTCTAGACTTGTGGAAGACATTACTATGTAATTTTCTATTTTGATAATGAGAATGAGCTTTTTCATGATTTAGTACTAATTTAACTTAGAGGGCTGAAGCTCTTGGGTTAGGGCCCAAGCCTAAGGCTCCTCTTCTTGTATCTGTATGCTTAGATTAGTTTCATAGATTCATGATTAAATAGTCCTTAGAAGCATTTCATTGCAGGCAATGTAGATTTGAGTAGTTTGTTTATTAGTTTGCTTCCATTTGTGCTTTACTTCAGCGATAGGTTAGAAGGAAAAAGCATCACAAAGCTTTCAGTAGGTGTCTTGGCCTCACTTCTTCCTTTAGGGATCATGACTTGAGGAAAGGACCCCTATGCAGCCCCAAAAAGACAAATTTCTATTTTTTCATAGAATTTAGAGTTTACTGTACTTGAACCATCATTTGATTAGTTTGAAAGTGTAGGATTTAATTACCATCTCTTCCATATTTAGTCTTATAGTAGATCTCATCAATGATTCCATTTTGTTCTACAATTTTTCTCATGCATGAAGTAGACAGCTAGCTCATTAAACTCTGTTTTTCTAGCTTATTAGAATTCTTCTTGTTTACATGAGTTTTTTTGGCAAATATCAATGTTTGATGCAAAGCAGGTGTTTTGTAAGTAGAGAGATCCCATAGCAAGCAACCACCTTCCAACTTCATTCATCCATATTCATTCCTTGCTTTCACCAAGACCTTCACCAATTTCATCATTTTACTTAGAAACTCCTCCAGGTCTGTTGAGAAAATTGAACCATATCCTTACCTTGGTTTTGAGTTCTAAGTGACCCTAGGCATTTTCTCACTCCATTCCACCTACTAACCACCTTCCCTAAGCCTTCCATCACCTCTAGGACCCATCCTTTTTCTCTCAACTGTATCCTATAGAAATACAAGGAATCCTATAAGTTTTTAGGACATCTTGTAGGTTTTCCTGTAGTGGCCTGTTTTGAGGCCAAATTGAGGGAAAACCTATAGGAAGCCACACAAGGGTACCTAAGGGTTTCCCAAACCTCCCAACTATCCACCAGCATCCCTAATCCACCTGCCACATCACCAAAAGAGATTAGGGTTTACACTTGATTGTCCATTAAATCAAGTGTAAAGAGATTAGGGTTTACATCTCTGGGTTTAACCTATTATGTGAGCTATCTGAGCAAAGGTTGTGGGTTATGAGAAGAATGAACCGTCTGAGGATGGTCAACACGTCCTGTTCTACTTTCACTTTGCTTGGGTTAAATGTTTCTTGGTTTTTTCTTTTGTCACTTGCAATTATTCTAGGTGTTTATAATTGGAGCGACCGCTTAGTCGAAGAGCCGAGGGAATTCGCTCATTCGGTGGCATGGGTAGTCGATTACCATTTAACTTAGAGATGGTTAACATAGATGACAAGGTCATCCACGAACATTGGTTAGTCTGGAAATGGGGGCTGTGGATGCACCCGAAAAAGAGAGGCTCAGGGAGGACGAGGAGCATCCTCGTCGAGGCAACCAAGTAGAAGTGGAAGGAAATCAGATGCCCATCACATCACTGATGTCACCGATGCATATATAGTGGGTACCCCTTAATAGGTCAGACAATTGATAGCGTGTTGGGAGGCAGACCTTAACTAAAGCGCTGAGTAGGAAATCTAGGTGGAAGATTGGTGCCTGCTGGTGCCGAATTTTGGCCACACTCGAGGTCGACTCACCCAGTACAAGCATACAATTTATCTTTATTGGATGATGAAGAGCATAGTAGCCAAAGTTATTACGCATGCAACAAGGTCTATCAAAGCTGATCCTAGACTCCAAATTCAGAAAGAATTCCAACTTGTTCAAATCCAAATTCATAAAGAATTCCAACTTGTTCAAATCCAAATTCATAAAGAAATCCAACTTGTTCAACTCCAAATTCAACGGCAGAACATCCGTCTGGGTCATATTGAGAAGCACATTTCATGTCTTCCTCATTCCAAACTACCAGATTCTAGTGCAAAGAACCTAGCTCCCATGGAGTCCTCTCATGAATAGTTTTAGTATTTACTTCTATTACATTTTGAATATGTATATGTCGAATAGCAGTACATATGTTAGTATGTTAAGTATGAACTGGTTTTTAGACATTCTGACGTATAAGGCTACTTTTAACAAACTAAAGAAACTTATATTTTGGCTGCCTTATAATGCATTCTATGGCCAATAGACCTGGTTTCCAAATGGGCAGGTTGAGGCCATGGAATGTCTTTTTTAGTTGTAACCTGCTTTGAAAATGAATGAATGAAAAGTCCTACTAAGCTTACAAAAAAAAAAAAAAAACTTAATTTACTTCATTAATACTATATTAATTTGATATTGACCAATTCTACATTAATTTTTAATTCTATTTTAACCAAAATCAAACTCATTTTAATTATTATATTAATAATATATTCTAATCTTATTCCTTAATTAAATATAATAATTTGTGATTCCTATACAAATTTCATACAATCTAATCAATACTATATATATACACACACACACATACACACACGATTCTTTTTTCATAAGCTTGGCATGACTACATCTTCATGATGTCCAATATATCACCCTGATCAAGGCGGGAATTGGACCGTTGACTTCACATCAAGGAGTGCCTTAATAGAGAACAGGACCACCATTTATCTAAGACCTTTACATGATTCTGAACCTCTCATATTTATAACCTCCATCTTTTCTCTTCTTTGTAGATTCAATCCCGAAAATGAGTCTTATTCTAGACTGAAATATAAACTTAAAAATGCAGACCGTGGAAATTTCGATCTCTCAATCCCAAACTAAATTAATCTAATTTAAATATTTGATTATTATCAATTTGACTTTTTTTCATTTTAACCATTTAATATTATTTTACCTAATTTGATTTTTCAAATTAATTTTTTTAATCTGAATTCAATTCTAACTATTCTATTATTTAATATTTTATAACTTTTTTTTATTATAACCCAGACTAATTATTAATCAATGATAAATTTCATCTTCTATTTAACTGGGTTTAATACTCTTCGCGTCCTTGAAAATGAGTGAAATTATATCAACGAACACAACACAATTTACCAAATATTTTCATCTACATTTTTAATTTTTTTTAATATATTTAAAAACCTTTAATATATCGACAATAAACATTACTGTGAACATTAGTAATTACACATCATAGTTAGAAGAATGAAACCTTCTTAAGTACATATGTGCACATCACCCTTAAAGATGTTTCGTTTTTCCCTAAGGTGACTTAAAAACATTTTAAATAATTTCATGATATTATAAGTAATAGTGGGAGAGGTGATCTACATTAACAATTTAAGTGCAAGGTCGTGTGAAAAATGTTCTTTCCACCATAAACATCAATGTCAAATTAGAATAACAAATTTCGAGGATAAACATTCCCTCATGTCCTATTATTAATTTAATAGGACATTTATTTAGAGATTTATTTTTGAGATGTATCACACAAATATTTTATGTGCCAATTTATTAATTCAATTGCCAAATTATTTTGAAGTAGTCAAAGTGATTCATCATTATGACATATGAATCTATCTAACATAAATATAAAATAAAAAGATGGCAAATAGGAGAAAACAATTACCAACTCATTTTGAAGAAATTAATGTGTTTCATCATTATAATTTAATTCAACAAAAGTATAAAAGGAACGAAAATGAAGAGGGAAAAACTCTTAAAAAATATTATAAATAAAATATTATTAAAAAGTATTTGAAGAATGTTAATTAGACTTTCTTTTAGATAAATGTCTTTTGGATTAATCACATCATTAGGATTTTGTCTACGTTTCCGGGTTAATCTTTACAATAAGTTGAAAAAACCATACAATCTTTAAAAATAAATGGCAGGGATGCATCATAGCCCAGTGAGAATTGTTCAACCTCAATCCAACTAACACGGGTCTGAGCTCTGCCTCAATCTGGGACCATGGAAGAGTACCATGGAAGAGTAGAGTAATTTTTAAGTTTTGGTTGATGGAGGAGTAGAGTAGTTTTTAAATGTGATTTTTTGGATTTTTGGTGGTTTGGTGAGAATAGGGTGAATTTTTTTGGGTTAAATCTTGATTTTTATTGTTTAAACTAATTTTGTTTGTGTAGTCTAATGAGGTGGAGAAATTGCCTGGAAGGTTATGGAAATTCTGGTTATATTTAGAGAAAATCTGGCAAGGATTTTTGTAAATCCAAGTTATAGTTGTTAAACTTCAAAATTCATCAAAAACACTATTCAAACACTAGCTCTACAAGATTTTTGGAAATTTTTTTGTCTAAATTCTGGCCACTTTTGGCCATCTGGATAATTCCTCCACCTCATTAATTAGACGACTCCAATTTTTTTACTAGATATATAAATTCAACACCCTAAAAACCTTAAAATATTTTAATTATAAAAAATTAACCTATCAAACTTATGCTTTTAATAAATCTCTATCAAATTCTAAACAAATTAAATTAAAAAATAAACTAAAAAACATTCCAAAAAATCACATTTAAAAACTGCACAATAAAATACAAACATAAACTCCACAACGGTATTGGCCGTCAAACACACAACCGTTTCTTCCATATCGGAGACGTTGACGAACTCAAAGTTAACTAAATGAAACAGAATAACCCTATATGTTTCGGCGGTAAACATGGTTAGTGTGAGGATTTGAACTTTGATCACCAAAGGAATTTGAACTTTATATAACACTCCATTTTTACTACATTTGTTATTTAAGTTATTTCTCGGAAACTCATAATATATTATATTATAAATTAGGAAATATATTGTTATATAATGATGTATATCTAAATATATATTTAATTGTTTTTTAATTATATGATTATTAATAATGATAATATATATTTTTTAAAACTATATTTTTGAAAGTTAAATTTTATTGACACAACTTATTGATGATGTGTTTTTTAACAAGGCTATCCAGAATCAAATCTCACAAAGGTTGTTGGCCTGTGTTAGGAATATGAGACATGCTAAAATATAGTCAAGTGGTGAAAGTTCGTGTGGCCCAAGCTGGGTGCCATAAATACCTTTGTAGACAAATTTGACAAAAAAAATTAAAATTCTTAAAAATTTATGATCAACCTAACTATTATTAAAATCTAAAATGATATACATTAAATTGTATTATTTTTCAGGGGGTGGGGCCAGCTAAAGAAGTTATATATAACCATTATTTACAATTTGTACATCGAAGTTGTTACAAATATTGCGTCACCCTACAGCAATCAACATGGTCAAACATATGACGTGAACCGCATCCAGCATGTAGGTGCGAGTCGAACTCGGGTGGTGAGGGCATCCAGCATGTAGGTGTGAGTCGAACTCGGGTGGTGAGGGCAATATCGCTATGTCCCAAATACAGTAAATTGTATTATTTATTTATTGATTATTTATAAAATATTGTGAAAGAATAGAAATTAGAATAAAAAAGAATTGTTTTTAGTGTGACTTATCTAAAATGATATACATTAAATTGTATTATTTATTTATTAATTGTCTAGAAAATATTGTGAAAGAATAGATATTAGAATAAAAAAGAGTTGTCTTTAGTGTGACTTTTTGGACTTACTAGTGTTCACGGGAAATTTTGAGATGAAATCTTTATTTGTGTTATTTAAACTGGTTTTTTGACTATATATATGGATTCAACACCCTGAAAAATGCTAGGGCACTTTGATTGTGCAGGTGTTACCCATTAAACTTGTGATTTCAATCAATTCGTGCCGGAGTTTAGAGAAATTAGACTAGAAAGACCCCACCATAAAAGCTTCTAAAAAATCTCACTAAATACAACTCGAAATAAAAACCTTACTATATAACTCCAACCATGACAAGTAATATGCTAACACATTAAATTGTCCTAATGATGATCAACACTTCTTGGTTGGAATTAGTGATTTCTACAGAAATACTTTGCTTAATCCATTATGAATTACACAATCCTAAATATAGACATTAAATTGTATTATTTAATTATTAATAAATAATAATAGTAATATATTTCTTAAGACTTTATGATCAACTTACTTATTATTAAAATTTTAAAATCTAAAA
>APFE031679017.1:133845-151498 GCA_000404065.3 Pinus taeda
ATATTGTATGATTTTTTGGAGATAAACTTTATAGATATTTTTACTGTTCAATATTTTGGGTGGACACTCCACCTATTATCATTCCATAGATATTTTCACTGTTCAACATTTTGGGTGGACATTGCACCCATGATCATCACATTTTGGATGGACATTCCACCTATTATCATTCCATAGATATTTTCATTGTTCAACATTTTGGGTGGACACTCCACCCATGATCATTCTATAGATATTTTCACTGTTCGGGTGGACACTCCACCCATGATCATCAGTGTACCTTGGAAAGATTGAAAAAATTGAGACAATATAAAAAATTCCCAAATAATAATAATAAACATATTTCATATATATATAAAATTTCAAAAATCTCAAAAATATTTTATTCAAGAAAATTTGAAGTGTCTATATGAAAATTAAAATTCTAAATGAATATTAAAATCAAATAATTTTTTAGACATTCTTATGAGTCCCTACTCTCTAGCACTGGTTTGCGTATTGATCAATATTGATTTAGAATTGACCAATACTCTCATAAACCTTTGGCATTGATAAAAAATAATATTTATTTTAAATTTACTCTAAGTGGTTACGAGCCACTAATTAGTTATCAAACTGATTGTAACGTTGGTGAAACCGAATTACATCCAAGATTAAGGTCACTCATGTTTGCCAAAAAAAAGGGGTTGGCCAGGGTGACGGAGGAAAACAGAGAGATTGTAGTTTGCAGACATTTTCAATGAGATCTAAGGATTGAGTAGAATTATGGCCACTTTTTCCATCATGGATCTCTGCCATTTGAATGCCCGCATAAACTTATAATAACAAGGAAAATGGTGGAACACGTCATTGCAAGAAGGATGCCACTCTTTCTCTACTATCTTTTTGCCCCATGTGTCCATGGAGGAAGAGAAGGAAGGATTTTGTAGGAGCCTTCTAAAAATTCATATCACGGTGTAGTATAAACCAAATAGAGATTGCATTCGTGAAAATCCGTTCCTCATATAAAATGAGACTTGCAGAGACGCGTTGTCAAAATAAACATGGAACATTGGGGTTGTATATGGACAAATGCTAATGGTGTTCTACACAAACTTCCTATTTAGGCAGGGCCAAGGGTTTGCTCAACACAAGGAAAATTGTTCTTGGCATCATGAGTGCGAAGTGTATTTCATATAGAGCAGGAACGTCAGGAGCCACCTCAAAAACGTGCATACGGCCATGTTAGGTTTCTCTTTTATAGCATATTTTGGAAGGAGAATCGATATTGGATGGGGGCTAGTCAGCTATAATGGTTGTAAACTTAAGTAACTAAGCCTTTCTCATATGTATATTGTGTGTAAAATATTGTGTGTAAAATGATAAAATGATAGGAATTCTATGCTGGATTTCTTGAAACAAAAGATTAAATATTGGCATGCATAAGCAACAGCTAGTGAATTAGCTTTTTTTAAGAAAATAATATGTATATGTATGCACACAAGAGTAGTTAATTGTGATAGATTTATTTGAAAAAGAAATATATGTTTGCATGCAAGAAAAGTAACTACTGTGCATTTGATTTTTTGAAAAGAAATATATGTTTGCATGTAACTATTGTGTGAGATTTCTTTGGGGAAAGATTAAGTATTTGCATGCAATTTCTTTGGGGAAAGATTAAGTATTTGCATGCAAGTATAATAACTATTATGTTAGTTTTTTTTGGAAAAGATTAAAGTATTTGCCTGCAAGAAATAATAACTATTATGTTAACATTCTTTGAAGAATGAACATGTATTTTCATGCATAAAAGAATAACTACCATGCATTTGATTGTTTGAAGAAGAAACATGTGTTTACATGCATGAAATAATAGGCATGATACTTTCAATTTCTTGGAAAGAAATATGTGTTTTTGCATGCATGGAAAGAATGACCACTTTCTCGAAAAGAACGTGTGCTTGTATGTATATAAATAACAATTATTTTGTTAAGTTCTTGGAAAAGAACATGTCTTTTTTTTACATAAAAAATTTCTATTGTGTTAGTGTTCTTGGAGAAGAACAAATGTTTATATGTGCATAAATAATAGTTATTGTGTTAAGTTTTGGGAAAGATTATGTGTTTGTCTACATAATAGCTATTGGTTAGTCTCTTTTGGAAAATATTATGTGTTTACATAGCTATTAAACTAGTTTCTTTTGGAAAAGAATATGCACAAAGTATGAGTAGTTGTGGTGATCTTCCTTTGGGAAAGGAATGGAATGCGTTCTTGTCTTCTTGTGTGAAGAAGATAGTATCAATTATGAGGTATATCTTTCATAAATACCTCTTCTTATGCGAAGAGAGGGTGATAACCATGGAAGTTCGTGATAACCATGGAAGTTCTTTTAATTATTATTGTGTTCATGTGGTAAAAAGTAGAGTTTAACTGATTCCCTTATCATGATTAAGAAGCATGCATTGATAATCTTTATGCAATTTACCTTATACATGAGGGAATTTGAATGGGCATGGTTTTGATCGACGTGGATATTGGTGGCCACCCACCTATTCCACTTGGACCTCCAACATATTTTTTTTTTTATTTTTATTTTTTATTTTTATTTTAAATTTTTAATTTTAATTTTTAGATTTATATTTTATTTTTTTAATTTTAATTTTAATTTTATTATTTAATTTATTTAATTTAATTAATTAATTAATTTTTATTTTTTATTTTTTATTTATTTATTTATTTTTTCAGTTTCCTTAACTGTAGAACAATTTACTATTTTTGGAAGCTTTTCGGGTCCTAAACTTACATAGCTGTTTTGACGCCCCAAACATCAATTGTTTTTTTGGAAAACAAGCAAATTCATAGCCTAAGGCTTGGGTTTATGGTGAAAATTGTATTCCTCAAATAGATCTTTCTAACGAGGTATTGTATGTGTCAAATATTGTATGCCAAAGTTACGACCCTGAGAAGTTGATGTACCAATTTACCCCAACGAGGCCCACAAACGTTTAGCGCTTCATCTCCTAGGGTTACGTTTTTGGAGGTTTAGGGTTTTCAATTGTTTCTAAATAATAAATAGGCCTCTGAGCCTATTTTTGGCAGCTTTTCGGGTCCTAAACTTACAGAGCTGTTTTGAGGCCCCAAACATCAATTGTTTTTTTGGAAAACAAGCAAATTCATAGCCTAAGGCTTGGGTTTATGGTGAAAATTGTATTCCTCAAATAGATCTTTCTAACAAGGTATTGTATGTGTCAAATGGAGATTGTATGCCAAAGTTACGACCCTGAGAAGTTGATGTACCAATTTACCCCAACGAGGCCCACAAACGTTTAGCGCTTCATCTCCTAGGGTTACGTTTTTGGAGGTTTAGGGTTTTCCATTGTTTCTAAATAATAAATAGGCCTTTGAGCCTCATTATAACATATTTCAGAAGGCATGTACCATCACCTTAGCTAGTTTGTTTCCATTTTGCATGTAACAAATTTTAGTACTTAGTCATTAATGAATTGAAGTTTTGTTTTCATTGTAGCTATGTGTTCTTTTATATCTGTATTTCATTTTGTTCCTTCATAAATATGTATCAATGGTATCAGAGCAGTCTACTCTTTCTCTGTTTTTCTATGCATGTCCCTAATGAGGTAGGTGTATAAGGAGTTGGGACTTGAACTGGTCGAGACTTTGCAAGACCGTTCCCGCTAACTCTGATGATGTCCCATGGTGGAAGAAAAGAAATACAAGGGAGTAAGAGATCCTATCAAACTATTTCTCGAAGAATCCCTTGAGCGACAAAGGAATTAAATGATGGAAAACTTTGGCCAGATCCTTTAGCGACTACCCTCAAGTGATGCATCTTCATCCAATAGTCACTTTGGAGGCACTGCCCCTTTAGGGTACGAGTTAACTTCAATATCCCTATATTCTAAGATCAAATAGATATAAATGTTGTAGATAAATGGTTTAATCTGCTGGAAGGTTATTTTCCCATCCATAGTTTCTCCAATAGGAAAAATATTATTTTTACACTACTTAAGACTGCCCCCCATGTCAAGGACTGATGGGAAACTTACTATTAGAAAAGATTCGAGGAACCCTCTTTGTTTATAGCTACACCCTCTTAGAACTCTTTCCGAGCTGCTATTAAGGAACAATATTACTTTTTTGGGAGCTATGAGGATAAGTACATATAATGGACCATATTAGGGCAGCAAAGGGACCAAGATGTGCATGAATTCACAATTTTTTTTTATACACTACACAAAAAGTAGGGTATCAAAGACTTTGAGCAACATCTAGTGCTCAAGTATTACGAGTGTTTACAAAAATACATTTAGGAAGAAATGGAGTTCCTAGACATATCCTCATTTGGTGCAACACACGGATTTGATGCCAAGATTGAACAAAAGAATTAAAAAGAAGAAGCATGAATTTGAATATGCGAATCAGAAGCAAATAAAGGGCACCCCAAACTGTAGAATAAAGGACAAAACAAGGGTAGAGCGGCCCAAGGCAACCCATCAAAGCCACAAGAAAAGAATGGTGCCACAAAGATGAATAATGACACAAGAAAGTATTGTGAGTTCCACAAGAGCTCCACTCACAACAAATGAGTTTTGCATCGAGCAATCACTGGTGCCCGAGCTAAAATATTCAGAGTCTGATGCATGTTATGATTCTGATCTAAAACCCGATAAGGGGAAGCAAATTATTGACGTAGAACCTGTGCCACTGTGGCCACTAATAAGGTCTACAAGGCTGAGCCTGAAGATCCAAAGGGGTGGGAGCATCTTCCACTCATAGATGTGGGTGAAGGGTTCTCCGTTGCAGTTCATTATAGACAGCGAGAGCCAAAAGAACCTCATTTTAGTTGAGGTCATTAAGTGGTTGGGTATATATGTTGAAGGAAATGTAACTAGGTTAGGTCTTCATAAATGTAATTTTGATATTTGTATTTATTCAAGAAAAGAGAAATTATTTTGATACTATTTGTCAATGAGTTTCTTGCTCATTGAAAATAGGTCAAGCACATTTTAAAGTGCTTCTAGAGAGTCAAAGTCAAAATGTAATTATGACAAGACCGTTTGAGGGCATGTTACATCATGTATGTCAATGTACAGGGTCATGGGAACACCTCCAAGTCAAGTCAAATCTCGTCCTAGCCTCAACGAAGTCTCTAAGCAGTTGCATAATGAATAAAAGATGTATTATGATAAAATTATCATGTCGGCCTAATGAATAGTCAAGTCAGCCTAAAAAGGAGGGACAAACCTCTATTTATAGAGGTTTTCTACTCCTCATACAACACATCAATTGAGCTCTGAAATCAACGAGGAAGCATAACCGAGAAAAGGTGGAAAAAAGACAAGTTTAACGAGCCTCTAGTGTAGCAAAGGAGAAGAAGTCAAAGTCGAAGTAAAAGGGATTGTTTTTAGGGTGAAAAATAGTCACACGTATGAGGAACAGAGTCACATCTATGGTCACAACAACAGTAATATAACAGTCTCAAATCCATCATCGTTTGGGCTTCTAAATAGGCTTACTAGGCCTCCTATCCAAGCGAAGAGAGAAGGACCTCAAGCGAAGCTAGAAGGAGCCATATATCTATATCTAGGACCCTCACACATGCGAATATTAAGGTTGCATTTTTGTCACACTTAGCCTACTACCATACATCAAAAGGAACTCAGATGATTTAGAGAAAGAGTGAGTATCCTTTGGTGAAGGATATCACTAAGTAAAAGTATCTCTCCTAGCAGACCTACTTAATATAGAAGGAAGAATGAAGTGCCAAAAGAAGGAAAAAGTGCCAGAAGACAAAGGTCCATGTGCCGGAAGTTATAGTGTAGAAAGAGGAAGGATTTAACCCTAGTCAAGGGTCTAGGGTTTGACAGTTATTCAAATATGAAGCTTCAATAAGAGAAAATTTACCAAGGGTTTTCCTCTCAAGAGTGGAGAGGTTTTGTCCCTGGTAGAGAGCCAAACTTTGTGTTCTTTATATTTTGTTTTGGTAGAAGTTTGATGAAACATACACACTAATAAGAAGAAGAATATAAATTGTCAAAGTGCGTCACAAATTGTTATCAAGTAACGAAGAATCACTTTACACTAGTTTTCCCTAGATTCTTCAACAATATCGATCACACCACACCCGCATCCATACACCATCAGGTGGCTCCACTAAGGATGAGATCTTTGCATTAGCCAGTGATGTCACCTTCCCTACAACATCAAGCCCTTCATGGATGAGGTATTGTGTGATTTTTCTTCTCTTGAAGTTTGTGATGTGTTATTAGGAAAACCATACTTGTGGAAGGGTCATGTTGTATATGAGTCCAGGCCTTGCATTATTATTATTAATTTGGGAAACAAGTTATACAAGATACCAGAGGTAGCCCACCTACCACTATCTCTTTGATCTCTACAAAGAAATGCAGTAAGATCATCTCCAAGAACGAGAAAGTTTTTTTCTTTTTAATTTGATCTTAAAGTAAAGGGAATAGTGTCCACATCCATGACCACTAGGAAGGGTTCCTAGACGCAACAAGAGCATGTACTTAAGGTCATGGAGGAATAGAGGGACATCTTCTCCTCACCCACAAGGGTACCTTTGTATTGTCAGGTTAAACATTCGATCGATCTGACTCCCGGGGCACCTCTACCCAATGGGCCAATATACCACCACTCCATTCTAGAAAATGAACAAATCAAGCAATAGATCTAGGAGTTGCTACAAAAAAGGCACATCTAACCATATTAACAAGATTGATTTGAAGTATGGATATCACCAGGTTCCAATAGAACCCACAAATGTATGGATGATTTCCTTCAAATCCAAGGAGGGCCTTTTCAAGGGGTTGGTCATGCCTTTCGGGTTGAAAAATGCCACTACGCCTTTTGTGAGGCTAATGGATGACATCTTGCGACCCTTCACCAACTCATTCATCGTTCTATATATGGATGACATCCTCACATTTAGCAAGAGTTGGGAAGAGCACCTACAAAACATTTGACAAGTCCTTCAGACCCTGTGACAACAAAAACTATGTTCCCAACTTGGAGAAATGTAGCCTTGTCCTCAGGGAAGTCCAATATATGGGCTAAATCATTGATGAGAAAGGCATGCATGTGGATCCAACTAAGATCCAAGTCATTTGGATTGTCCAGCCTTGACCACTCTAACAGAGCTTTGTAGCTTTTTGGGAGTTGCCAATTTTTGTCGGAGGTTCATGTTGGAATTCTCTCAATATCACTTGGCCTTTGAGTCAGGTTACCAAGGGCAGAGAGAAAGAAAAGCTTTCCTGGTTCAAGTTCCAACATAATGTGCTCATTAATTTGAAGCACTGCCTCTACTCTACATCAGTACTCACATTTCTAGACCTACAACAACCATTTGAAATTGAGATAAACGCCTCTGACTATGCTATTGGTGCAATTCTCACCTAGTAATGACATTCAATGGCCTACCACATTGAGACACTTTTTGATACTTCAGAAATAACCCACCTATGATAAAGAGATGCATTCTATTGTGCAGGCATGCCGAAAATGGAAACATCACATTCTGGGGAAGGAGGCAATTATCCACATAGATCACGGACCTCTTCATTCTATACAGACACAAGGGAAGATGTAGAACGATCGACATCAGAAGTGGTCTACATATTTGCAACAATTCCACTTGAACATTAAGTACAATATGGGAAACACCAATCATGTTGCATATTGCCTCAGTCAGCGCCCAATTGTAGCATGTTGAAAATGCAGTAAGAAAATATTTGTTTGACTTTGCCTTGGTCAAACTAGAGAAAATTTGAATTTCTATTTTAGCAGAAATCTTGTAGGTATTTAACTGAGGTGACATGGCACTTGTCACTTAGCTAACTTAGTTAATTTGAGTTGGGGAAGATGGAGTTCATTTCAATATGATTTATTTCTAATTTGTAGCAACCTACTTTAGTTAATTTGAGTTATTGTGAGTTAAACTAGTTCTAACTGTCAGAAGAACTAGTGGAGGTTAAGTTGTGGAAGTGGAACTTCAACCACACTCAGTGATCAATCAGTTAACTGATCAATCAACCCAAAATAATTTTTGCATGCAAAGAAATCGAGTTACCCAGTTGAGATGGAGATTCCAAGGAAGTGCGTTATCATTTATAGCATATTCCCATGTGTACAAGTGGTACATGCAGTGAGAGGAAGGACCTAGAGGAATTGAGCAATTCAATAGTGGGAAACTCCTAAATAACAAGGGCCAATTTCCCGAAGGAACAACATAAGGAAATAGGAGCTTGGAGGGCTTGAAAATTAGCTAAGCGTTGGCCAAAGTCAGTCAGTCGAGCAGAGGGATAGGTTATACACTTGAAGGGTGTGCTCAAGCTTGAGAAAGCATATGTATTTCATCTTTATTATCTAATTAATGCAATATATATAGGAAGGGTTTTTGACCAATTTCTTTCCCCTAGATAAATCTTTGTGCATGTGTGATGTTTCCTTTTGCATGTCTATGATTTTTGTTCTAGATGGTGAATTAACTTCTGAAAATTAGTAGAGTAGATACAAGTCTTGTGATTTAGTAAATTTCATGAGTAGTTCTGAATCTGCACATTAATTTCTACATGGTATTAAAGTTGGATTGACTATAGAGCAGATATTTCAAAGTTGTTATTGTAGGAGGATCATATTTGCAAGATCAATTCTTCAAAGGTAGAAGTATGGATTTCTATGGACCAAGGCCCGAGTATCCCCTTGGTAGCTCGAATTAAGTTGCTTGGAAGGACCACATGGAGGTAGTGCTAGAAGATAATGGGTTGAAGGAATTCATTGATAATGATATTATGAAATTAGCAACATTTAATGCTCCGGATCTAGCAGAATGGTAGAAGTGTGTAGCCAAAGTGAGGAGAATCATATTGGAGGGAGTAAGAGACCATATTGTCTGTAATCTCCACAGGAAAGAGACTCCATATGAAATGTGGCAAACATTGATAGATCTATTTCAAAATAGTAGTGACTACAGGAAGTTGGCACTTAAGGACAAACTTTGAAATATCAAGATTCAGAAGAATGAGACCATTCCACAGTACTTAAGAAGGTTCATACAATTTCGTGATGAATTTGGTCAAGTTGTTACTGTAGCTGAGGATGATTTGGTAAGCCTAGCCCTTCTAGGCCTTCCTAAGAGCTAGCACAACTACCAAGGTTCGATGAATGGGAGGGAGAAACTATCAAATTGGGGACGCCTATGGCCTTATTTGGTACAAGAGGAAATAGGGAAGAATACCATAGATGAGACATCATCCAAGGGTGAGGATGAAAAGAAATGTGCCTTGGATGGAAAGGAAAGGAAATGGAAAGGGAATAAATCTCAATCTGAAGTGGAATCTAGTAAAGGGGGCAAGAATAAAGACTTGTCCAAAATCAAGTGCTTTCACTGTCATGAATTCAGGCACTATGCCATGAAGCTTCCACTCAAGAAGACAAGTAAGAAGACCTTAGGAGGAGCGTAAGGTGAATATTTGGCTTCACAATTCAAGTTTGGCTTTACTCTCATTGCATGCATGGGCAACACAATGATGGGGAGCATGTGGTACCTAGACAATGATGCCTCATTTCACATGACGAGAAATAGATATTTTTCAATGATTTGGAGGAGAATTATATCCATATGCACATCGATATGGGAGATGATGGAAGGTACAATGCGACCAGGATTGGTATAGTCACCTTTCAGAGGGAGTCAGGCTCCCCTCTCAGACTCAAGGATGTGATGCTTATTCTGGTTCTAAAGAACATTCTTGTCTCCATTGTAATTTTGGAAGACCGTGGTTATGATGTGATCTTTAGAAAAGGAAAGACATTCTTGAGACACATAGCCACGAGACAGGTGAAGTAGATTGGGATTCGTGTGAAGAACCTCTACAAGATAGATGTAGAGGATTGTGTTGCATTGAGCACAAATGTGGAGAAGGTGCACAGCCATGATATCGATGAACTTTGGCATAGAATACCATGTCATTTGCATCAATGCACTTTGAAGATAATGAAACAGATAACCACAAGCCTTCCCAAAGGAGCATTAGAGCAACATGATACATGTAAAGGGTGTATCTGTTGGGTTGTGTTATATTATTTCCATGACTACCCCACACATGGGGGGGTCACGGGGTCTGAGGTAGTGCCCTGGGAAATTTTTTTTGGACCCTATATTAGGTGGGTGTACCTACCTATGGTTTTGTTCATGGATTTCACATATGGTTTTGGGCATGATGGCTTTTTGTCCATGGTATTTAGTAGATCTAGTCAAGGGAACTACGGTTATGTTCTAATCCAGAGTTAATGGATTGGGATTTATGGATGCTTCAACATGTGTATATATGTATTGTAACATTCAAAGGAACATAATGAAAAATCAATTTTGTAGTCCCGGTTTTGGGATCCAGGGGAAATTCTCTCTATATATTTGTTTTATGTTTTATGCTCTTGCCATTATTTCTTTTCTTTATATTTTTAGAATTTGTATGCAGGTAATTTATGTACAAGATAAAAAACTACATTTGGTATCAAAGATGTTTTGGCTTCAAGGAGACGCCTTTGCTACTGAGGGGTTTTTGCTCGAGCATGTGGTAGACACTGTTTAGTGGGAGATATGCGGGATCAATTCTTGTGGTGAAAGAAGATGGTGAGTAGTGGAAAGATAGAGATCGACAAATTTAATGGTCATAGTTTTGAGTTGTGTAAACTCAAGATGGAGGATTTGCTGATGGATAAATATCAGTGGATCATGGTAGATCTGGGTACTAAACCAACAACAATGTCAGCTGAAGATTGGGCAAAGTTGGATTGGAAGGAAAAGAGCACAATACCATTATGTGTCTCAGATTCAGTATTGAATGTATTAGGGGAAGCTTTGGCTAAGGCTTTGTGGGACAAGTTAGGGAATTTATACCAATCTAAATCTATGGGGAATAAATTGTTCCTATGGAAAAAACTGTATAACCTGAGTGTTATAGACATTTTTGGGCACTGCAACCCCAATCATAAATGTCCATAGATTGAGGGCTCCTAAGTCCATAAAAGTGTTGATTCACTGCCTAAAGGAACAAGGTCATCTGATTACATCATCTCCCAGAATTTCTCCACTAAAAACTGCTCAGAAATGGTCAAAACTGGACCATACTGAATACCCCGAGTAGAGGGTGCGATGCATATCACCTTCCCAGTGTAAAGGGTGCGATGCATACTGAATGACCCCTCTGTAGGGTACGATGGTTGGGAATGGACAAATGGCAGGGAAATTTTGCAAGGTGGAAGATCATGGAATCTTCCAGAAGCTTCCCCTCTGACACTTGCCTCTCTGTTTTCGACCAGGGATGAGGAAGAGATCATCAGTATCCAAGTGGAATCAAGAACTATCAGAGATAGGACACTAATCAAGACCCCAAAAGATGACTCACCCCCCTACAATCATCTATATATGGATCCCTCATCACAGAGATCCAAGGGCTGGAATCTTGTATCTTGTAGAGAAGTGTTGTTGGTTTTCTGGTGTAACTTCATAGTGTTGGGTGATCTAAGCTTTACGTGAGGTGAAGAAGGGCTTTCTTGCTGGAGGATGATGATGGGTCAGAACATATGGTTGTAATCCTCTTGCTATTCTTGATCTTAATAAAGCTATTCAAGTTTTCCTCCATATTCTTGTATGTTTGCTTATATATGCATTTGTTATGGTTAACACATATTCGGTCCTGTGTTATGTAGAATATAGATCTCTGTTCTTCGATAGTAGTATGCTGCTTTGATTCCACAGGTGCTCTTTGAAGTTTGGCAGACGAAGAAGAAAGAGAGCAAATATCTATTAGGAAGGAGAGGAATCAAAATGAGGAACCAAGCGCAAGACTAAGGTTGGTCTCCTTTGTTCCACTCTTATCTATTCATAAAGGAAAGCGAAAGTAGACTTTACTTGTTTGTTTCTAAGATAGCTACCAGTCTTAGTGGGAATAGTAGCTCTGAGTGGACACTATTCCTGGTAACAAAATGATGATTCCACTGGGGATCGAATAGATTGTTTGTTAGCCTATCTTTGTTTATTTTATAAACTTACAGACGGAGCCTGAAGTGAAGCCAGCTAGCCTTTGAACTGCATTTTTTATACAAATGCAAAGTAGATCAATGTTGCTTCAGTCTATCTCCAGGTTTTGTTTATGAATTAAACAATCGATCTACAAACGTTCTAATTGCCCTAAGTGGTGGCTCCAGTAACCTCTTTAGATCAACCCTTGTGATTTACATATACTGAACATCACTTACTTGGCCTAAATCCCTGAACTGAACTGAAAATTGTGAGTAAAAACTCGTTTAAAGTCTCGCACTGGTACCATCACACCCTGCCTTTAAGGCAGTCTGTATGCATCGCACTTCTCGTGTGTAGTAGCTGCGCTGCATACTGAAATCCCTGTGTGACAGGTGCGATGGTTAGGGAAGGTTAACTTTACCTTCAGACTTTGGTTTTTCCTTCACTATTTTCAGTTCTATTCGGGAGTTTTGTTGTCTGTGGTCAGTATATCTCTGTGAAAACCCCCTTCTCTTACATCATTCAGCCTCTATTGTGCAAAGAACTGTAAGTGTTTTTATGTATTGTGCGCCATTTTCAGTTCTCTTTTGCAAATAAGTAGCATAGTCGAACTATCGTTTCTTAAACTGAAAGTGTCGTAGCTGTTGTTTTCAGTCATAGAAGACAATCCCATTGTTCTTGATAGTTGATTATACAGTTACTATTGTATATGATTTGAATTAGTAGTTTTTAAAGTGCTGAAAAGCAATTTTCATTTCGGAAATCGCAAAGTGTCTCCCTTACCTTCACTTCATTTTGAAAAGAAATTTGTTGAGTATTGGCACTTTGGAAATAATTTAGATTTGCACTTAGCTTTCTTATCGTCATTCATACATTAAGAAGGCTGAAAAAAAATACATGCATGTGCATTTTCATTTAGACTACTTGGTTTGATTTAGGACAGTGCATTTAGTGTGTGCTCTGTGCTCTTTTTTGAAAGATTCTCAACTTTCTTTCCTTAGTAGCTAGGATTTTCATTGCCAAAAGAAGATTAAACAGTTGTTTATCATCTTAGACTGCATTTTAGGAATTGTATACACATCATGCAGTGAACTTGAAAGGAAAATTTTTAAACAAGATCAACTTAAAATAAATTCAATGAATCCAACAACGCTTTGGAACCTAACACACAACATATAAAGGTCTAGGCTAGAGATGTATTTCAGTGTCGTAAAACCTGGTAACTGTTGTTTTCATTGTTGGTTGGGTGATTCCTCCACTCTGAGATGGCAAGAGCCAGTACGGACTTGTGCTCCCACATACTGTCGAGTATATATTGGGAGACCACAATAGGCTGCATCGTTTATCCTTAGGAAGCTGTGTCTACCGCCCTATCGATCGCAATGCACTGAACACATCATTCGGGAAGATTGACTGCCATACCGTAAAAAGCATTCTGTAGTTTTGCGATTGGTTTGGTAACCTGCCTAGATTTCCAGAGAAGTCTCTTTCGTTCCTTTTTAGACTCCTTAAAGGAAAAGGTCCATTTGAGCACTTGTCACTTCAGGCTCATTAAAAATCGAAGGCAACTAGAGTCATATTTTGTTTTTTCTTGACTCTTAAAAAATTAAAAAACAAGTTGTGTCAAAGCGTATAAAATTTATTTTAATCGGAATAACATCACTATTCCCTCGTTGGTCTTAGAAATTAGTCTCCCTTCATAGCAAGTTCCTGTAGAATCGCTAGGAAATCTTTTGGATAGGCTAAATATGTCTGAAAAACCATCGACATCCAGGACTGTGTCATCTGATGCAGCAGAAGTAGCAGAACCTCCTGCTGCTACTCCAACAATGTTCGCTGGTGTACCATCTGTCCCGGCAAGTTATCAACAATAAGCCGGAGTCCAATCAGGGACTGTTTCGACGACATGGTTAGTTCCTATTTCTTCATCCGAATTCTCATCTGGTATTTCTAATGTTGAAACTCAACAAATTGATCCAATGTGTCTTCAAAGGCCAATCTACCCTTTAAGTACTGGATTGCCACCATATGGGGGGAAGTATGCCTTTTCATTGTTCCCTCCTAGAGAACAACCATATGGGAGTTTACAACAAAGTTCAGGTCAAACTGGAATTACATCCAATGGTTGGGTACCAATACTGCCTCAACAACCAAGAGTTGTATGCTCAATGCAACAAAGTTTACCTATGACAAATATCTCCACTACACCAGCTATTGTGGCAGTATCGCAAGTACAAGCATTGCCAGTTGTATGCCAACCTCAAGTTTCACAGGTTATAATGCAGCAACCCCTTGTACCTACAACACAACCGCAATCACCAACTAGTGGAATGACACAGGTTAAAATGGGGATCACCAACCCCCATCTTGGTCAAACAGTCAGTACTAGACAACAACCCATGACTTCACAACCATGGCTGGTGCAATACCAACAACCGCAATTCCAGCAAGCTTACCAAGGATATGAACACCAAGTCTTTACAAGTAATGGGCAGCCGTATCAACCATATCATAATGGTTATGCCCATCAACCTTACCAAATTTACCAACATAAAATGAATTATGCTGGTATGTAAAGACCAACTGCTCAAGTGATTCCATCTTATCCTGGGTATGCTCAACCAAGCCTGAATCAACAGTTGCCTTTTGTGGCAACTTTAGAGTTACCAAATCTAAATCGACTAACGAATGATCCAATTGCCTACGCCCCTTGGTGGTAGGCGATTCCGCATAAACTTCCGTTTAATATTCCTAAATTTAATGGACATCCAGGTGACGACCCATCGAATCATGTGATGACCTTTCATCTATGGTGTTCATCCAACACTCCCAATGATGATTCGATCAGACTTCGCCTCTTTCAGTGAATGCTAACTGGTCCGGCAGCAAAGTGGTATATCGAATTTCCTAGAGCTTCATTGGATAACTTCAGTACCCTAGCCACAACCTTTTAAACCCATTTTCAGCTACCCATAAGGTACGAAACAAGAACCGAGCTACTTACCAATTTCAAACAAACGACAACCACTCACATATCCGATCATATTCATGAATGGTGACGTCGTCGTAGAATGGTAAAAACATATGTTCCTGATCAACTATTAGTTGAATGGTTTATTAAGTCACTGTTACCTGCTATTACAGAAGATGTGGCAAAGGGAGGAGTCGTCAATGAAGGGCAAGTTATTGCTCGTGCACAATATCTAGACTTGATTTATACTTAGTCTGGCACGCTCTATGATAAAATTCCTAATGCTCCTAGACCAGAATTTTCCGTTCCTCCGCCTCCTAAATCAAACAAAGACTCATGTCGGCGATGGCGTGATAGGTACGACAAGCACTAAAATCGTAAAGGCTACGTCGAAAAATGCCCGCACGGTTTCGAGTCAAAATGCAAATGAGGAACTTCTAGCCTCGGAAGTAAATGCTGTGTCGATAGACAAAGGCAAAGAACCCAAGAAACCGGGAGGCAAGAAGAAAAAACAAGGGAAGAAGAAAAACCAAGAGGACTCATCTCCTAAAAAATCTTCTACAAACCCTTCTGGGGATAGGAAACCAAAAACTCCATGTCATATATGTGACGAGGATCACTGGACCGGAGATTGTCCATATAAATATGAACTTAGAAAATCCTTCAAAAGTTCAAAAACCTCGGTTGTATTGACTGATCCGTTTCCGAACCCAGGAACAAATCTGGTTTCTAGCGACAATGCTTCCCCGTCCCAAGTGCTTATGTTGTCCATTTCGAAACAACAAAATGATGCTTTGATATCGACAAGGAATAAAGATTATGGAAATCCACAGACATTGAACAACAAGGCTACAGATCAACCTAGTAGTTCGACAACAACTTCGACCGAAGTTACGCCACCCATCATTCCTGAGCTAAAGATAAAGCCACCAAAGGAAGTAGTACACAAATCGACATTGGCCCAATCGTCGTCTGCTATGTCGACACTTGAGGTACTGCAAAATTACCCCTCCCAAAAGCAGGCTTTATTATCAGCGATAGGTGGGATTGACCCAGCGGATTCCAATCTTGTGGCCTTTGATCACAAAGGATATGACCCTCAGTTACCAGCTCAACTAGCTTTCCTTATTCAAGTGAAAGCTCTCAACAAAACTGTTCATCGAATAATTATTGATGATGGGGCATCTACATGTATTATGTCAATGAGTTGCTGGAAAAATTTAGGCTCACCACCCTTGCCGTGATCATCAACAATGTTAAGAGCATTTGATGGGTGAACATACACTCCATATGGGATTTTAAGTAACTTGCAAGTCAAACTGGGGGACAAAACAGTAGAAATTGATGTTGATGTTATCGACGGAAACCTCGATTACAACATCCTACTAGGAAGGCCCTGGATATATGCTATGGTTGCTGTTGTGTCGATGTACTTCAGAAAGATTGCATTTCCCTTCCAAGGAGGAATCACAATCGTCGACCAACAAACATTTCTCCCCAACAGTTCACAAGTTATGGGAAGCATTCCGATGATCCACATAAGCTCTCAGTCGCTTCAAAATATCGGAGTAGGTCTCCTAAAGACCCTTCCTTAATGGGGAATTTTGCCCTTCCGCCTCCGAGTAAGCTAGCAGAAGTGGCCACAGTGGAAACCTGTCCCATGAGATCTTCTACATCAACAAAAATGAAGAAGAACTCAAAACATTTTGATAGTGTGGATCATCGTGAGGCATTGCCTCCAAGCCCTGCCATAGCTACATCATCTGATGATCAATTCAGTGATGTTGTACATTATGTACTGGGGGCATTGGAACTAGATCTTTCCTTCATAACCCCTTATGAGTTGTGATAAAAGGTTTCCATGAGGATAGTTCTTTTACTGTGTCAACCTCATTAAAAAATGAAACAACTCCCTTTCCAAATCGAGTCTTTCAAATATCTCAAAGGTAAACCTTCATTCCAACCACCGATTTGAATGAAATGAAGCTTGGGGGGCATGCACCTCAATTTGCGTTATTATGTTGGGGGCATGAAAACTTATCACGAGCAGTGTTACCACAGGTTTCAAGCTCGTTAAAAAATAAACCCACCACGAGCAGTTTTAACATGGAATTCAAGCTCGTTAAAAAATAAACATAAGCAATGAGCAAATGTTTCCCCCAGAGTTTAAGCTCGTTAAAAAATGAACCAATTTTCCGATAAATAACCATTGTGAATGCCTTATCGTCAGCTGTTGAGCCTTGGTCGTGTTCTCATCATCACCTCCACTCTATTTTTAGCCGATCATTCACCTCCATTTGATTGCTTACCCTTTCGAGGAACATCTGTGAAGAGTGATTCTATTAGCCATCCTTGTGACACTGCCATGATTGGTAAATTCCAAACCTTACCTGGAATCAACTGCTACTCGAAATCATCGCTCATTCCTCGAAAACGAGTCTCCTTTAAGCTCTTTTCAACTGACTTGTAAAATATGAAAAGATTATCGAGCGATTAGCCTCTCCAACTCGTTAAAGCCATCGGAAGTGCTATCCCTCCTCTAGATTTTAATCTTTTTGGACTTGAGGGATTATTACACAAAAAGATCGAGCGCTTGTCTTGTTCGACTCGTTAAAACTATCGAAAATTCATCCCTTTC
>APFE031679017.1:167481-206598 GCA_000404065.3 Pinus taeda
CTCCCAACTCATTTCTCAATCGCAGGCGGATCCAAATCCCACCAAGGGCTACTCGTGGCAGAATGAGATTCTTCGCTACAGGGACAGAGTCATAATATCACCAACATCCACCCTCAAAAGTCAGATTTTGGAAGAATTGCACTCATCCCCCGTTGCAGGACATTCAGGCTTTCAGAAGACGTATGCTCGCACCAGAAGATCATTTTTTTGGATAGGCATGAAAAAGGACATCCTTACTTTTGTAGCATAATGCGATGTCTGTCAACGCCACAAAGGGGAGACCGTCAAAGCACCAGGCACATTACAACCGTTGCCCATCTAGGCATCAATATGGATGGAGGTTTCTATGGATTTCATTACAAGTCTTCCAAAGTCAGGAAACAAGTCAGTCATCATGGTGGTTGTGGACAGACTTTCGAAGTATGCTCATTTCTGCGCCCTGCCCCACCCGTTTACACCGAATTTGGTCACTCAATCTTTCATGGATCAGCTCTTCAAATTGCATGGCATGCCCACTTCTATTGTGTCTGATCGTGACCCAATATTCACCAGTAATTTTTGGCAGGAACTCTTTAGGCTACAAGGAACCCAACTAAAACTCAGCACTTCCTATCATCCACAAATGGATGGTCAAACTGAAGCTGTCAACAAATGTCTGGAAACCTACCTTAGGTGTTTCACTTCACAAAAGCAACATCTTTGGGTATAGTGGTCACCTCTGGCTGAATGGTGGTATAACACCAACTATCATGCCACCACCAAAATGACTCCCTATGAAGCAGTATATGGTCAACTCCCTCCTTCCCCTACTTCTTATATCAAGGGATGCTCAAAGGTACAAGAAATGGATCAACTCCTACAAAACCGTGCAACCATGCTCACCCATCTTAGAGAGAACCTTCATCAAGCTCAAAACCGCATGAAGCAACAGGTAGACAAGCATCGCTCAGAGCGCCAATTTCAAGAAGGGGATCAGGTATTTCTGAGGCTGCAGCCATATAAGTAAAAATCACTCAAAGACAAAGGTTGTCAGAAACTATCTCCAAAATTCTACAGACCATATCAAGTACTTCAGCGCATTGGAGAAGTAGCCTAGAAGCTGGCTTTGCCACCTACTGCAAAAACCCATCCAGTTTTCCATGTCTCATGCCTCAAGAAAGTGATTGGGAACAATTGCATAATTCAAACCAATCTACCTGAATTGGATGAGGAAGGGTCAATCTGGCCCCAACCTGAACAGGTCCTAGACACGCGAGAAAGGCCCCTTCATGGCCGCGTGATTAGGGAAGTCCTCGTCAAGTGGAAAGACACCTCTCCAGAAGATGCAACTTGGGAACCAGCCACTATTCTTCAGCAGTTTCCGCAGCTTCAGCCTTGAGGATAAGGCTATTCTTAAAGGGGAGGGCATGTTAGGGTCCCACCCTAACCCCCTTATTTATGTAGTGGGATCACGTCATAGTAAAGAGTCAATAAAGCCCATATTAATAATTGTAAGTGGTTAACCCGCAATTAATGATGGGACCAGAGTTAGTTGCAAATGGGCCATGGTATTAGATAGATGGTATTAATAAAACCCATGGTATTGATCCATGGTATTGCATGTATGAGTCATATATAAAGGATAGAGACTCCCTACAAGGAGCATCGTGTCTTATTTTTGAATTGTGCTCTGCTCTATTGGAGGTTGCCCCCTCAAAGAGGCCAGTAAACATTGTTTTCTGAATAATAAGATATTTGCTGTTGACTCTCACTATTCTATGTTCTAGGTATCTTTCTTCGCATATTCTATATTTGGGTATCTTTTTGCAGGTTAAGAGCATAACATCTTCATTATTTTCATGATTCTTTTATACAATGGGGTTCTTTCCAAGACATTCCTTAGACTTTCAGGAGAGTGATACTCGTTGATTTGCATACTGTCGGGTAAGGCATGCCACCTTCTCTGACAAACTTGTAGACTCTTTGTTCCTAACATCCTAAAAGTGTCCTCAAAATGTAGAATGGATTTCTCTTAGGTTGTTATGTACTTAGGTGCTAAATTGGAATCAGAGGAGATGATGTTGTGATTGTTGATGATAGCTACAGGGCTTACCAATTATGCTTTGATGTATAAGGGATACTTCTCTTCCTTTGCCATCACCTTATTTACCTCTTCCTCCCTTATCTCCTCATGTGTTAACCAAGATGCTAATGCCATGAGTTCCATGTCTCTCAATCTTGGGATCCAAAAAATTTAGATTTGTTAGAATCAGATTATGCATATAAAACTCAACTAGTTTTTCCCTTTCCTCCATACTTACCTTTTCGCAAAACTCAATAAATTTCTTGTAGTCTTGGAAAGGAAAATACCCATATAGTACTAGTGTCTAAATTTGAAATTGAAACCACTTCTCCTTGAGGAAAATAGCATAGGATTTGGATGGTTTCCTGCATTGTATGGCTTTCATAGAGAGACTTGCCATAGTGGCAACTTGTGTTTCCTTCTCTTGCAGTTGTTATTTTAGTCTTGTATTTTATGCTTGTAGTTTCTCCTTCATGGTTGAATCCCTTAGTTTTAGGTCACTTAATTCCTTTACCATTTCATTGATATTTTCCTCCATTAGGCCCACATCTTCTACATTTTTGGATTTGGCAATCTGAATCCATCCATGTTCTTCCTCTTTCCTTTTCTAATTCAAAGAAGAGTTGGATCATTAGGGGAATTTTGAGGTCTAAAATTGGCCTCCTAAGAAAAATGTACAACCAAATTAAGATTTATAAGAACCAATAGGATTCAAGATGATGATGTCAACCATAAGGGATGATTCACCATATTTGGAGTAAAAAAATAAAAAATATTTAAAAATAATAAAATAATAAAACTACTTTTTCAATTTGTATTTAAAACTTATATCCCTAAGGCTTTACTCAAATTTCGAGCTAGATTACTCGATGGATGCAAAATTTAATTCATCATCCAAGGAGTACCCATGTTGCATACTTTCGATGGACCCTGCTACATGAAAAATGAGAAATACATGAAAAATGTGATTGCAATCATGTTTTTCATGCATTTCTCATTTTTCATGTAGTAGGATCCATCGAAAGTATTCAACATGGGTACGCCTTGGATGAGGAATCAAATTATGCATCCTAAGAGTGTTGCCACTCAAAATTTGAGTAAACCCATAAGGAGATAAGTTGAATTTTTTTTTTTTTTTCCCCTCTAAAGTTTGATGATGTAATCTAATCTTAATAAAATTATTTCCACTATTATTTTATAATCAAAATAATCCTCCTATGTCATGTGTCTGGGGGTAGGATTATACTCCTTTTCAAAATAGATATGTCATTATTATAGACATATTTGGGCACATCAACCCCAACTCACATGTCAATGTATTAGGGTTCATCAACCCCTAAAATAGTTGTTTTATGCCCTAAAGGAACTAAGTCATCTGAATGCCTCATTCCCCAAAAGTTCCATCTCAAAAATCATCCAGAAAGTGCCTAAAATGAATCATTACTGAAAGCCCTGTGTTAGGGTGCTATGCATAATAGGTACTGCACTGTCAAAGTGCTATGCATCACAGTTTGGCCCTCTAATAGGTGTGATGGGCAAGGTAGAACAAAATTCCGGGGGAGTTTGAGAGTTGGTTGCTCATGGAAACTTCTAGAAACTTCTCCTGTGCCACTTGCCCCTCTAAATTCGCCTAAGGATGACCAAGGGAATTAGGAAACCACCTCCAATTCCCCTCTTTCATGGAACCAATTCCTAAAAATAGAAAGGCATTCATGATCCCCATTGATGACTCAACCTCATGCAATCATCTATAAAAGGATCTCTCATCCAAGAGATCAGTAGGCAGAATTATTCTGAGTTGTAAGGAAGTGCTGCTAGTTTTAGTATTGAGGTGAGAGCATTGTGTTATTGTTGGGGTGTTCATGCTGATTCATGAGGTGAAGAAGGCTTGAAGCTGGGAGGATAGCGCTGGATCAGACTTGTTATGGGTTGTAATTCTCCTTGTTATCAATAAAGTTCTTCAATATTTTTCCCAATTGATTGTGTTAACTATAAATGCATTTATTTGTTTATCATATTTATGATTCTATGATGTTTATGCTGTGATGGATCATTATGCTTTAACAGGTCTTTGTTTTTGTAGCTATGCAGGTACTCTCCAAGCGTGTTAAGTATAGGGACGAGTTATGAGATCAGCCAAAGGAGAGGGAGATCAAACGAGGATTCAAGTGAAAGTTACAGGTTGGTCTCTCATAGTCTCTTTCTTATCTATCACTCATAGGAAAGATAGTGAATTGCTTTGACTGTTGTTTCTAGGTTAGCTACCAAACCTAGAGGGATAGCATTTCTTAGAAATACTAGTTTTCCTAGAAACAAATTGGAAACTCCACTGGGGATAAATGATAATTTTTTGCTATTTCTGGCTCTATGTTGAATTATATAAACTATAGACAGAGTCTGAAGCTAGCTAGGAAGCTTTCGAACCGCTTTTGTTATACAATTGCATAGTAGATAAATGCTACTTCAGTCAATATTTGGTTTAGTTTATATCTTGAGCATTTGATTTGCAAAAGCATCAAAATGCCCTTGTTGGTAGCTTAGTAACCTCTTAGGACATTCCATCACACTTTGCTTATTATTGTTCATTAAAATCAAGCTTAATCCATTGAAAACTGCTGCAAATTTGAGCCAAAAAAATCTTCAGAATCACTCCCTGGACCATCGCACTGTCTTAAACTGGAACATGAGATGCATCTCAGTTCCCGAAAGGGAAACATGCTATACATTGCACTGTCTGTCACTAGAACCTACGATGGATGATTGAAACTCAATTTTCCCATCTAGGAGTTGAGGTTTTTGACTAGTTTTCATTCCTGTTTGGTTGCTTGCTGAATTTGAATAATATTTCATCACTAAAGCCAACTTACATCACTTAGATCAGCCTCTATTTATATTAGGATTGGTGAATGTTTTTGTGTGTTTGTTTTTCATTTACGATCCATTGTCAAAAGTAGTGTTAATCGATTTGTCGTTTCGATAGAAAAAGTGTCGTAAAATCTTCAATTTTCGTCGAAAAAGTGAAGTGTTGCAAAATCCTCCTTCATAGCTAATCGATTAAACTATTTTGGTGCATTTGATTTGATTTAATTTTGTTCAAAGTGTCGGAAAAATATTTGTTCAAACTTTAAAGTGTCGTTTGAGTCTTCCTTTCTCTCTTTGAAGAAAAATTGTCGAAATTTGTCATTTTGTGTGAAACATTTTGAGTCATTGTTACATTTAGTTTTCCTTCTTGAATCATTCACATTAAGGAGAACTGAAAACAAATACATGCATTTGAATTTTAGCATTTTGGTTTGTGTGCAAAAAAAATGATTTAGGGAAATTTCATTTGTGTGTGCTCTTTGGTGTTTGTTTAAAAGTGCTTCTATGCTCTATCCCTTGTAGTTAAGGTTTTCATTATTCAAATAAACGAAAATATTGCTTATCATTGTAGATGCATCTTTAGGAATTTCAGATCAAATTTCGCGGTGAACCATCAAAGGAAATTTTTAAAGAAAAATCAACTTTAAAATGAACCTCAATGAACTTAACAATGCTTTGGAATCTAACACAACACATTTAGAGGTCTAGGCTAGAGACGTGTTCTGGCATCGTTAAACCTAGTGACTATCATTTTCATTGAAGGTTGGGTGATTTCTCCTCTTTGATACAACAAGTGCTAGCAAGGACTTGTGCTCCCTGTACCGTCGTGTATATAGTGGGAGACCCTGATAGGCTTAAATCCTTTATCCATAGGAAACCGAGTCTGCCGCCTTATCGATCGCAATGCACTGAACACAACATTATGGAAGATTGATTGTCGTATGTCAAGTCCTTGGTAATTTCTCTTTAATTTATTAGCAAGGTTTATATTGCAGTTTTGCGATTGGTCTGGTAAACCTTTTTGTCTATATTCTCCAGAGTAGTCACTTTTGTTCCTTTTCGACTCTCTAAAAGAAAAGGTCCATCTGAGCACTTGTCCTTTTAGGCTCATTAAAAATCGAAGGCGACTAGATTCATCTTTAGCTTTTTCTCGACTCTTTAAAACTCAAAAAGAAAAGTTGTGTCCTAGTGTCATTAAAATTAATTGACTACGAAATAACATCATTTTCCCTTATTTGATTTTTAAGTTGATCTAGTAATCCACAATCGTGGAAGAAAGTCAATCAAAACCCCATTGTTCGAGGAGATTAGCGAGTCAACCATCTTTGCCTCCAGAAGCGAAACCAATTCGGACAAAGCGGTCTCGTTTAACTGAGTCTAGTTCATCTGGTTATTTGGAACATTCGTTTCAACATCTTTAGAGACTCCAGTTACTCCAATTATTTCTGGTACATCCACCTTTAAAGAGGCAGTTTTGCAGTTACCAGAGGACATTAGAGATGATCCTAGTGTAATAGTAAATACTTCTGAACCTGAAACAACTCCATCTAGAGTTGGTCCAGAACCCATTCCAGTTCAAACCAAGGTTACATCTGAACCAGGAGTTGTTCAAGAACCTCCCTTTGAGACTGTAGTTCATTTACCTGAACATCTGGACTTTGAATTTCAGTATCCAAAAGTTGTTACCCCTCCAACTTCTGTCGCTGTAGAAACTACACCTTCTTCTGCATCAGAAATCTTTTACGGACCTGACGGTCAACCTCTTCCACCTGGTTTGATTGTTATAGAGGAGATAGTAGAGGATCCCCCATCTGACACCCCATTTCATTTTGTAATTGAGATTAATTTGTATCCTGCTACTCTTGAGTTTCTTCCTTTAATCTTGCCTCATCGCGAGTTCCTGTCGAATCGTTAGGACAACGTTTGGACAAGTTAACCATGTTTGAACAATTGTCAACATCCACAACTATATCATTTGATGCAGCTGCATCAGAATCTTCTGTTGCCACACCTTCAATGCTTTTTGCTACATCCGAGTCACACTTATACGGTGCATCATTTGTTCTGGTTGGTTACCACTCTCTAGCTGGAACCCACTCAGGGGTTGCTTTTGCACCATGGTCAACTCCCATTTACTCATCCGAAATTCCATCTGGTTTTTCTCACATGGAAACTCAGCAATTTGATCTTGCATATCAGTATCAATTTGGAAAACCAGTTATCAAAGACCGATATATCCATTAAACACTGGACTGCCACCATATGGAGAGCAATATGCTTACTCACCATTTCCTCCTTTTTCCGAGGGAAAACCATATGAGATTTTCCCACAATATTAAGGTCAAACAGGAGTTAGAGCTAGTGGTTGGAAACTAGTACTGCCAAATCAACCAAGGGTTGTATATCCAACACAACCAATCCAGCCTTTGTCCAATATTCCTACCACACCTGCAATTACAACTGTAACACAGACACAAGATCAACCTATTATATCTCAACTGGTAAAAAATGTCCCCTCTCCCTCACAACCTCAAGTTTCAAGGCAAGGGGCTCAAGTTTCCCAAGTTGTTGTACAATAGCTGCTTGTATCTAGTGCTCAACAACAAGCTCAAGTTAGTGTACCTTTATCCGGAGTGACTGAGGCACACACTGGTACTATTAATCCACAACTTGGTCAATTTTTCAATATTGGACAACAACAATTGGTTCAACAACCGTGGCTATCGCAATATCAACAACCTCAATTCGAGCAAACCCAACCCCAATTTGGACTTGGTTCACAAGCTCAAACTGGATTTGGTCAATATCAAGCCTACCAAGGATCTGGGAAACAAGGCTTTGCAGGTTATGGATAACCACATTTCCAAACTGGTTATCAACAACCACCCTATACTAGTTATGTCCAACAACCTTAATAAGGTTACCAAATGTAGATGCCCTATGCTGGTATGCAAAGACCTATTGCTCAAGCAATTCCATCATATCCTAGGTATGCTCCACCTGACCTGAATCGATAGTTGTCATTTGTAGCAACTCTTGAACTACCGGATTTGAACTGGCTTACTAATGATCCAATTGCATATAGCCCTTGGTGGTCAGTGATTCCACATTAACTACCATTTGACATTCCAAAATTCAATGGAAATCCAGGAGAAGACCCATCGAATCACGTAATGACTTTTCATTTGTGGTGCTCATCCAAAACCTTGAATGATGATTCGATTAAACTTCATCTTTTCCAGAGAACGCTTACTGGTCTAGCTGCAAAATGGTATATTGAATTACCTAGAGCTTCTTTCGATAGCTTCACCATTCTAGCCACTACCTTTCTAACCCACTTTCAGTTACTAATCAGGTACAAAACTGGAACAGAACTTCTTACCAACTTTAAACAAACTACCTCCACTCACATATCCTATCATATTCATCAGTGGCGGTGTCGTCATCGAATGGTGGAGACGTATGTTCCTTATCAACTTTTAGCTGAGTGGTTTATAAAGTCCTTATTGCCATCTATCACTGAGGATGTGGCGAAAGGAGGAGTTGTCACAGAAGAGAAAGTCATTTCTCATGCCCAATATTTGGATCTGATTTACACACAATTAGGCACGCTCTATGACAAAATTCTTGACGCACCTAGACCAACTTTCACCATTCCACCACCTCCAAAATCAAGTAGGGACTCTCATGCTAGCGATGGCGTGATCGGTTCCTCGAGCACACAAATGGCAAGAGGACCATCTGGTCAAGCTCTTGCTATTTCTAGTCAAAATGCAAATTCATCTGAAAACACTCTTGCCTCTGAGATTAATGTTGTGTCATTTGACAAAGGAAAAAATCCAAAGCAACCAGGAGGTAAGAAGAAGGGGAAGAACAATAAGAAGAAACAGGAGAATTCCACTCTTGAAAAATCATCTAAAACCCCTACTGTGGCTAGGAAACCTCGTTATCCATGTTTGATATGCAATGACGAGCATTTCACAAGAGATTTTCCACATTGCTCTGAGGTCTCTAAACTTTTAAAGGCTTCAAATAACTCAGCGGTGTTGACAGATCCGTTTCCGAACCTAGAAACACATTTGGTTGCCACTGATAATGCTTCCACATCCCAAGTGCTTATGCTATCCATCGCAAATAAGCAAAATGATGTTTTGGTATCGACAAGGAATAAAGATTACGGGAATCCTTCGTCATCGAATAACCAGACTACTGATCAACCTAGTGCTTTGACCACGACTTTGCCAGAAGTAGTTCCACCGATTATTCCTGAGTCAACAATTAAGACACCAAAGGGAGTTGTACACAAATCGACATTTAATCCTCGTGCTCGAGCAACCCAAAATTGTAATGTAGTGGAGGATCTAGCTCAATCACCTTCTGCTATGTCGACACTCAAGGTATTATAAAATTGTCCCTCCCAAAAGCAAGCTTTTGTTATCAGCGATAGGTGGGATCAATCCTACGGATTCTAATCTTGTGGTCTTTAATCATATAGGATATACAACAAAGTTACCAACACAACTAGCTTTCCTTATATAGGTAAAAGCCTTCAACAAAAATGTTCATCGAACCATTATTGATGAGGGAGCATCCACTTGTATTATGTCAATGAGTTGCTGGAAAACTCTTAGTTCACCATCCTTTTCACAATCGCCAACAACACTAAAAGCTTTCGATGGAAGAACATACACTCCATACAGGATTTTAAATAGCTTGCAAGTTGAACTAGGGGGAAAAACAGTAGATATTGGGTTCATTGATGGACTCCTTGATTACAATATTTTACTGGGAAGGCCTTGGGTATATGCTATGGCTGCGATTGTGTCCACATACTTTCGAACGATTGCATTTCCCTTCAAAGGTGGAATCACAGTCACCATCTGGTCTCGTGGAAGTGGCAACAGTGGAAACCTGCAACATGATCTCTTCTACATCATCTGAGTTTAAGAAGAGTTCCAACTATTTTGAGAGTGATGATCATGGCAAGGTGATGTCACCAAGCCCCATCAAATTGTTATAGCAATCAATCTATTAGGATTGTGCGGCGAACCCAAATCACACTTAACAATTGTATGGGTATATAGGTCTTTAAAATATGGCACCTCTTCTAATCCTTGGTCACGTATACATTCTACAAATGAAGGAATCATCCAATAAATGATGATAGGAGAGATGTTGTGGGAAGATTATCATCATCATTCCCACCTTCGAGATGACAATGAAGATTATTCAAATGAACTAAATCACCCATCAATTGTTGATTTTTTATCAAATTTTGTAAATACAATCAATTCTGAGCGAAATCTGTCTAACATTGAAGAAACAATTTCCATAAATATTTCGACTAAACCCAATGTTGTAGAAAATATTAATGTTGGCAAATCTTGTTCTCCATCAGAACTAGAAAATTACTATGCTCTTTTTCACGAATTCAAAGATATCTTTGCACGGTCTTATGAGGAAATGCCAGGAATTGACTCAAGCATTTTTGAGCATGAGATCAAGATGTATCCTGATGTCAAACCAGTACGACAATGGCTTCGACCTATTTATCCAAAGAAATCCGTTGTCATTAGAGAAGAGGTTGAAAAATTTTTGCGTGCTATTTTCATTTTCCCTGTACCTCTCACTGATTGGGTATCTAATATTGTCCTGTGATGAAAAAACAAGGGACAATTAGAGTATGCATCGATTATAGGGATGTAAATCAAGAATTTCTAAAGGACAACTATCATACACCCTTTAGCAACCAGATTATTGATGAATGTGCCGGATGCGAGATCTTTCCATTCATGGATAGATTTTCCAGCTACAATCAAATCAATATCCGCCCAAGGGACCAATCAAAAACTACATTTATATGTCCGTGGGGCACATTCGCATATCGTAAATTACCTTTTGGTTTGAAGAACGCAGGGGCTACATTCCAGAGGGCAATGAATTATGCCTTCCATGACATCAAACACATAGTTCAACCATATCTTGACAATCTGCCTACTCATTTGTGAAAACAGACTGATCATCCTCAACACTTGAGAACAATATTTTTGTGTTGTCGACACTACAAAATAAGACTCAATCCACACAAATGTGTGTTTTGTGTTGGCTCTGGTCATCTACTTGTCTTTGTAGTCTCTAAAGACGGAATTCGACTTGATCCAATAAAGGTTCAGGCATTTCTTGACATCCCTCCACCTTCAAATTTGTTATAGATCCAGAGACATTAAGGGAAGGAAAACTTTCTGAGGAGGCTCATTCCAAATTATGCTGAGCTAGCTAAAGGTTATACATGTCTATTGAAGAAAGGGGTACCCTTCCATTGGGATCAAGTTGCACAAGATTCCTTTGATGCTCTCAAAGATTCCTTGATAAAAGCATCATTAATGTATGCCCCAAACTATCAAAAAGACTTTTACCTATATCTCGCTGCTACAGATACAACCATTGGTATGGTTTTAGTGCAAGAAGATAACGGAATTGAACATCCTATATATTATTTAAGTCACAATCTTAATGATACAAGAAGTAAATATTCATATGTTGAAATGTTAGCATTAGCAGTCGTTCAAGCTATGCAGAGATTTCGACATTATATTCTCCTTTGCAAAACTACCATTATATCGGATTGCAACCCTATGACATAAATTTTGTCACGTCAATTGCTGGGGGGAAAATAATCCAAATGGATAGTCAGTCATTTTGCAGGAGTTTGATTTGGAATTCATCCAATCCAAGTCAAAGAAATCTCTCATCTTTGCACAACTACTTTGCGATATTCCCTTGTCCTCCAACGATTTAACATCAAAAGCATCAATCTTGGATGAGTCTCTGTTTTTGATATTGTCAAGTGATTTGTGGTATGGGGATATACTAGTCTATCTCCAGACCCAAGCTTTTAGGCCTAACACCTCTCGCTTTGAACAACGACGTGCTCGATACCAAGCCAAAGATTATTTGATCATTGGTGATACACTTTATCATCGTGGTGTCGATACGATTTTACGAAGGTGCCTTACACATGAGGAGGCCAAAAAAGCTTTCAATGAATGCCATTCAAGTGCTTGCGGGGGGAATTTATCTAGTTACGCAACTACACAAAAAATCTTACAAGCTGGTTACTTCTGGCCAACTATATTCAAAGATTGCATACTTGCTGTTAGAAAGTGTCGTGCTTGTCAGATTTTTGATAGTAAAACTAGATTACCACCTGCACCAATGCATCCAGTCATTGTTTTTGGCCCATTCGCAAAATGGGGCATTGATTTCATGACATGTAACCCCACCTCGGCCGGGGGGCATGGGTATATTATAGTTGTTGTCGAGTACTTTACCAAATGGGCTGAGGCGATGCCTATATTGAACAACAGTGGAGAAACGACTGCTCTCTTTCTTTTCAATCATGTGGTTTCTAGATTCGGTGTGCCACAAGATATAGTCATAGATCATGGGTCACATTTTTGCAATCACATGATGATCGAGTTAATCACCAAGTTAGGACTATCTCATGACAGTTCTACTCCATATTATCTATAGGCTAACAGACAAGTTGAGGCAAACAACAAAGTCCTTAAGTGCATGCTGCAAAGAATGATTGGAGTCCATAAGCAGAATTGGCATTTAATCCTGTACTCAGCTTTGTGGGCATACCAGAACTCGATGAGAAATGCGACTGGATTTATGCCTTTTCAGTTGGTGTATGGTTTGGAACCAGTCTTACCAATTCAATGTGAAATCTCATCCCTCAAGCTCGCAATTGACCTACTACCCGACACTTCTGAAGAAGAAGCTCATTTCTTGGAATTAATCCATCTGGATGAAACCCATCGTGATGCCGCATTAGCTAACGAAGCACATAAAAAACACATCAAGGCACAATATGACAAATGTTAAGCCTCGTGTCTTCTCAGAAGGTGACCTAGTCTTGCTTTACGATCAGGATTCTGACAAATTAGGAGCAGGGAAATTTGAACCATTATGGATGGGCCCTTATATTGTTAAATGTGTGTTGACAAAAGGAGCCTACGAGTTAGTCCATTATGATGGGATTCCATTGTCATAGCCCCGGAACAGGTTGTATCTTAAATGTTACTATGCTTGATTAAGTGTAGTAAAACTCATTGCACATATGCTTTCATTGCATTTTTGTGTGTTAGTTTTTCTTTTAGAGTTTCAATTTGGTTAGGTGAACCACTTCACATTTGTTGCAGATGTAAAACCTTTTAGAACCATTTGTTGGGTATGCCAACGGAGCTAGTCGTAGTACGCAGAAATTATCTTCTGTAGCCTGGGCCATCTTCGCTCCAAGCAGTGACTTAGTGAGTTTCAGAGGGATATGTATTGGTTGATCGACAAAAAACATCGCTGAGTATAGTGCATTAATTTAACTCCTCTCTGATGCCATTTCACAAGGCATACACCGAATCATTGTTAAGATAGATTCACAACTTTTCATTCTACAGGTTACTGGCGTTTATTCCGTCCGAAACCCACCTATTCATGACATGTTCCTAAGAGTTAGAATTTTGGAAAGACATTTTGATTTCATTCAATATCAACATATTTCTAGAAATTTAAACACATTGAATGACTCTTTAGCAAACTATGTGTTAAATAGACATTTGCAACATATGTAAAGAAAGCATTTCACATTATCATTTGCATAGGATTTCATCACTTAACCACAATAAAACTCCGAAAGTCAAATAGATAGTTGTTTCAAAGTTTTCACAAATATTTTGTGTCCAAGACAAAATTGGTCATCTGACCCCAGAAACTTAAAATGAATGCAGAAAAACATCCTAGACTAGTGTTGCTGATGATAACAGGTCACTACCTGTGCTATCATGTGCAGGAGCCACATCCAATGACTTAGCACACCATTGGTATGGCACTGCAGCCTCATGGGTAACTCATCAATCCGGACATCCGGAATGCCGAGAGTTAATCTCTCTACATGATCATGCAACTGAGCCAATCTCTGCTATGTCCAAATCTCTAAGGATTGCCCTTCCGATAGCTCCCTCCACTAGAGCATCTGCTTCCTGTGGGCGTGCCACAGGTTGAACTGGTCCAATATCTTCATACACATATGAGTTTATTTATTCTTGGTAACAATAAAAAAAAAAATGGAAAACTCAAAAAGAAAAGTATGGTCGAAACAATTTATCGATAACACTCCATTGCTCCCCGACTGGTAATGCTAAATCTGGATCGCCTCAGAAATCCATCCCCACATATGGATATTCCACAAAAGCCATATCTTGACAGTCAAACCACTCAAAGAAGGCAGATGAAAATGAGATCTGTGACTGGCCAGCATGCCTAGCCACAAGGTCTACTCATCGCTGCATCTGTGGTTCTCTCTGTCCAGGCACTCCCAGAGAAATGTTCTGTGGTTGCATGAGCGGGATTATTTCCAAAGAAAAGGAAATAAAAATGGACCCATAACCAAAATTTTTGGTCCTTCAAGCCTTCACTTTGGACAGTTGATCTTTCATAAGTGGAAGTACCGCGTCACACTAGTTGAATACCTTCGGTTCCAGGCATTCCAATGCATACTGCATGTAAGATATGTTTGGTAAATTTAAAGTTGCACTGCCAGCCAATATAGCAAGGGTAAAGAGAATAGTCCTCAAAGGTTGATCAATAACATCTTGGATATGAATCTTTCCATCTCTGCTGGGTTGAGATCCTTCCTGATAGAATTGAAGAATATAATCCCTCACCGATTCGCCTCCTCGGGTGAGTCTTGATAATGAAAGTGGGGCACCCCGCCTCGATAAATCCATTAGAAAATAAATATCCTCAATGGTGATAGGAATAGATTTACCCCTGATCTGAAACACCTGGTAAATAGGATCCAAAGCATGAACAAGATATTGCAGCAAATCCATCTGTTGTCTCATGCTGAAAAACTTTAGCAAATCACAGTTCATAAATGCATCAACTGTGCCCTGGTTATGTAAGGAAATCATGTCCTGCTCTTTGTGCTCTTGTTCTCACCATGTAACAACCATTTTGATCCAATGAATACTTGAAACACAATCGATAGGAAAATTAGGATCCAGTTTGGGCAAAAATCAGTTCAAAATTTGATGAAAACAACTCTTCAAACTTAGCTTTTTGCGTCCATCGCACTTAGTCCTTGAAGACAGTGAGATGCATAGTAGGTTTCCTATTAGCAACCTAGTATGCATCACACTTTTCAATAGGGACAAGGTGCGATGGTAGAAAACTGATATTTTAAACCCTAGAGGCCTAGAAAGTTGAGAAACGTTGCCCAAAACTGAAAAAGAATGGAATAGAATTGAAGAGCATAAGGATAGATCCTACTTGGTCCTGACGGCATGAGAAATGATCCACAGAATCTCTTGCATTCAACTAGTGAAATTTGGGGAAAAACCGCTTCAGAGCTCCAAAATCCAATGTTAGAAATGAAATGGTAAAAATAAATTGTTAAAACTAGTTTTTATGTTTACTTTTTCATGTACATCAAGTATATATTGGTTTTATTCATTTTTTCATCTATAAATATGTATTTTTAATCATTTTGATGGAGTTTTGAGCAGGATGAACAACTAAGAACATAATCTAATGTGCTGATGGTAAATTGTGCATCTTTGACAACCCAGCAAAATTTTCATTTTCTTTTCGAGCTTTGATTTAAAAATTAAAAGGAAACTATAGAGTCCTCTTTAAACTCTTTTCAGACTCTTTAAACAAGAAAAGATAGTCGAGCGCTTGTCTCTTCCAACTCATTAAAGTATTGGAAACAACATCCCTCTTGTATTATTTTATCCTTTTTTGGACCTGAGGTATTATTTTACGAAAAAGAAGTTATGGAGTTTTCTTTTCGTCTCTTTTCAAACTCACTAAACATGAAAAGGACCGAGTTATCCTTGTTGTTAAACTCGTTAAAATAATAGCGACAAACTTGTCAATCTAGACAAGACCGAGTTTCACCATCGCTAGACTGGTTAAAACATCAAATAGCGATGGGTTTCCCTAAGGGTGAATTATAGAACAAGCATATGTTATCCTCCTCAAGATTGATAAAAAATAAAGAGGTACTGGTCAGCAACGACTGGGGAAAAATCTTGAAAACTTATGATAGCAAGTCACTCTTGAACATGACATTTTTACTTCATCTCCGTGTTTGAGTTGGGTTGGATTATTCCGTTTGTTAGTCATCATACCATTGGTCTATCAAACAATCCATATTTTGGGGTTAATGCTACCAATTCATCTCAGTTTTTTCGATATGTTCAAGAGAAGTTATCCAGTTAAAGTCTCATCCGTTGCAATACCACAAACCTTCATTTTCATGACCGCCATTCCTGAACCTTGTGTCGTCAGTTCGTTTTCATCTCCAAAATCATTTACTTCGTTTCGTGTCATAGATGTGGGATACATCAAGTCCCTCCTACGATGAGTCGCATCTTGTCGACATTAGCTCATTATCCAAGAAGTTGACTTAGAAACACCCTTTCAGTGCTTTGAATATTGCATACATCAATGACAAGTTTCTCTCTTTTGACGACAGGATGACATCAATGGCCTTCGACTTAAAATGTTTTCATGGTGTTCGACATCGAATCATCTATTCACACCACGTGAAATGTGATGTTGTACCTTGAGGATCATCTTCATTATCGGTGATCCCTCTCGCGTTTGTTAACAACTTACATCATTGGCTGGTAATCAGATGATATCTCTCCATGTTTGACCTCAGAACATCTTTTCACATGGTTAGACTTGTACGTTGAGTGAAGATTGAATGAGTTTGAAGACCTCGGATCTAGTTTCATCTATCCAGGCTGCGATATATTTAGGAGTACAAAAGCATCAAATGTATGAAGGCTTTACACAGATGGTCATCCTATCATGGATTATAAGTCTATATCTGCAGACGACCGTCTGATCTATGTACATGTAATGAAAGTTTATAAAGTTGAGCATAGGGATGCCTCCCTTAGCTAGTTCATGAAAAAATCATATTATCATGATGTATTGTATTGTAATTGATGCAGGTCACCTTTCAGTGTGAAACTTCTGATCCTCATGATAAAGCATTTCACCCGTAATGAACATTTACGACCTCATGCTTTAGGGGGAAACTGTTATAGACATATTTGGGCACATCAACCCCAACTCACATGTCAATGTATTAGGGTTAATCAACCCCTAAAATAGTTGTTTTATTCCTTAAAGGAACTAATTCATCTGAATGCCTCATTCCCCAAAAGTTCCATCTCAAAAATCATCCAGAAAGTGCCTAAAATGAATCATTGCTGAAAGCCCTGTGTTAGAGTGCTATGCATAGCAGGTGCTGCACTGTCAAAGTGCTATGCATCATAGTTTGGACCTCTAGTAGGTGCGATGGGCGAGGTACGTCAAATTTTCAGGAGAGTTTGAGAGTTGGTTGCTCATGGAAACTTCTAGAAACTTCTCTTGTGCCACTTGCCCATCTAAATTCACCCAAGGATGACTAAGGGAATTAGGAAACAACCTCCAATTCCCCTCTTTCATGGAACCAATTCCTAAAAATAGAAAGGCATTCATCATCCCGATTGATGACTCAACCTTATGTAATCATCTATAAAAGGATCTCTCATCCAAGAGATCAAAAGGCAGAATTATTCTGAGTCGTAAGGAAGTGCTACTAGTTTTAGTATTTAGGTGAGAGCATTGTGTTATTGTTGGTGTGTTCTTGCTGATTCATGAGGTGAAGAAGGCTTGAAGCTGGGAGGATGGCATTGGATCAGACTTCTTATGGGTTGTAATTCCCCTTGTTATCAATAAAGTTCTTCAAGATTTTTCCCAATTGATTGTGTTAACTGTAAATGCATTTATTTGTTTATCATATTTCTGATTCTATGATGTTTATGCTGTGATGGATCATTATGCTTCGACAGGTCTTTATTTCTGTAGCTGTGCAGGAACTCTCCAAGCATGTTAAGTATGAGGAGGAGTTACGGGATCAGCCAAAGGAGAGGGAGATCAAGCGAGGATTCAAGCGAAAGTTACAAGTTGGTCCCTCATAGTCTCTTTCTTATCTATCACTCATAGGAAAGATAGTGAATTGCTTTGACTGTTTTTTCTAGGCTAGCTACCAAACCTAGAGGGCTAGCATTTCTTAGAAATACTAGTTTTCCCAGAAACAGTCATGTGCCTGAGGGTTTGAGGACAAATTTGGGTCACTTTGGCTCTCTTTCACCCTTCAGTTCCCCCCAGTAGCTTCTTCTCAGCCCTCTTGCAGTAGTTCAGACCCTCTTATAGCACTTGTAACTATAGTTAAAAGTAGCTTAGTGGTACCTTAAGCATTCTGATAGCACTAGCTCGTCCTTCCTCTAACTACTTTTTCTAGAAATGAACGATGGTGCAAATGGAATTGCTTTTGTGGTAAAGGCTTAGAGAACTTTGATGACATGGCTCATATATTAACTTCTTTTTTTGAACCATTGTCCCCATTCCTTTCAATAATTATCCTACTTATCATGATTATTAACTCACTCCTTGTAATCACCACCTCACTTGAGTTGACTTTTCCACATGGATGTGTGACTAAGATGAACTTTAGTTTACTAATCAAAGGTGGCCAAGTTCACTAGCCACTTCCAACCCATTAAAATTCCTTTCTCAACTATTAACACATTTTAGAATTATATGCATAGGGAAGAGGCAAGGTTTGTCATACCTGAGCCTACCTATGGATCGAATTGTCGGTGGTGCTTGCATGTTGGAGTTGTATCTCATGACATTGTGATATCTAGGGTGTTGATTTTCTTTGCTTGTTTATGCTCATGTCTTCATAACTTAATGGTCTTTTGACTAATAACTTTTTTGTGTGTGCAGGTCCCTTCCCTATGTCCAATATGTTGTTGGTGGAGTGGATGGACTACTTTCTAAGGATGACATGCCTCTTCTCTACTCAAAAAATGGCTCCTTGATGCTCTCTATGGGTGGAAAAGAGAATTTTAAGGAGTCATGTTGTGACTGTATAGTCTGCTATAGGAGGAGTCTTCTTCCCATGGCAGTCATTTAATCCCCTTTTTAAGACCTCATTTTGCATGTTGGATTGAGTGCAAGTCATGAAAGGTGTGAGGATAGGTTAAGATCACGAGGAAGTGTTGTAGGTGGTGGAAGAGTGGAAATATTAGGTTTTTATTGTGTTTTTTTAGATGCATGATAGAGAGGAAATTTGAGTTAAATTTGGTTAGATGGAGTGGATGGGTTACGAAATTGAAATTGGTGGACCTATCTCAACATTGCCTAAAGAATGTATGACCCTTTGGTCTCTTTTTCCCATCAGATCTCCCTCCTGTAGCATTTTAGGCTCCTCTTGTAGCATTACAGGCTCCTCCTGTAGCATTATAACGAGGAGGGAAAATTTTGATTCTTTTGTTGGCTAGATAATGAGAGAGGTAGGTATGTGAGTGGGGAGTGTGGAAATGAGATGGGTGGTCAGAACAATGGAGGATTACACTTGTAGATGCTACCCTGTAGCCATGATTTTGTCAACTATTTGGAGTCCTCCAAAGAAAAATGTTAGCAAAAGTGGTGTAAGAACTCCTTCCCCATGTTTTTATATTTTTTCTCTTTTTTTTTAGACAAGAAGGTTTCCTTTGTAGAGTTTTTCAACATGCATTCCTTCCCTAGGTTCCTCAGAAGAGGTTTTCACCTAGGGATCTTTTCATATTTTTTTTTTCTCCTGGGCTGCCTCAAAGAGGTTTTCAACTCAGGAGTTGGCCTCATATGCCTCATGGAGGTTTTCATATATTCCTTATTATTATTATTATTATTTATTTTTATAAATTTTGTGGATTGAGGGCTATGAGCCTCTCAATCACATTTAACTCCCTACTGGATGAACTAGCAAAATCTTCCTTGGACAAAGGTTTCTTGTACAACTTCAATCTATGAACAATGATAAGTAAGGGAATCTGTTCCTCATCAGTTGTTCTGATTTGGAAAAACCCATTCTCATGACACTTCTCTACTAGATAGGGACCCAACCATCTTGTCATTAACTCCCCATTGAAATCCTTGAATCTGGAATCATATAACAGGGCCAAATATCCTTTTCGAAAAGTACTTTCTCTAACATGCTTATCATGCCAAATATTCCTTTATAGCTGGATTACCTCAGTGTGCAGGAGAGCTTGCATTCTAAATTAATCTATACCATTGAGTTGGAGCAACCTTTCCTGTTGTGTTGTAGTGAGATCCAAGTCTAACTGAGCTGGCATCCTCAAGGTGTTGTACTCAAATTCAATAGAAAATTGGGCCTTCTTCCCATAGACCAGCTCAAATGGAATGAATCTAGTGGTGGTCTTCCAAGTGGCTTCCACAAGTCTAGTTGCCCAATAATTTCTATTGTTGCTAACAACTTTGGTAAGAATTCTCTCCAATGCTCTATTTGTGACTTCCACTTGCCCATTTTCTTGAGGGCGATAGGGAGTATATGTCCTATTGTTGATGTAGTGTTGCTTCATAAGATCTTCAATAAAACTTGATGTAAATTGTGCTCCTTGATGAGTGACTAATTCCCTTGGAAAAATAAACTTGTAGAAGTTGTTCTCTCTCATAAATTCAACCACCTTCTCCTTAGTTGTTTCCTTTACTGCTTTTTTTTTATCCCATTTGGTCAAGTAATTAGTGCATACAATGATATGCCTTTTCTGTCTTGATGGGGGATCAATAGATCCAATGAAATCCATGCCCCACTTTTCAAATGGCTCTAGAGTCACTTGAGGTTGTAAGGGAATTTCATACTTGGGTGTTGGCTTACCCATCCTTTGGCGCTGATCACACCTGGTGATGTGCCTCCTTTCATCCTGATGTAAAGTGGGCCAATAGTAACCTGACTGTAGAAATATGAAGGTTGTCATATTAGCAACGAAGTTCCCCCCACAAGGTCCATCATGGCATGTTGAAAGGATTTCAAAGACCTATTATTCCCTCACACATCTTCTCAGGATCTAATATAGCCCCAATCTAAAAATATTTCCCCCAATCCAGGTGAATGGGTCACTCTTCCTGACAATATTTCTATTCTCCTTGGAGGGTAGGTTAGGAGGGAACCTCCCAACAACCAAACAGTTTACTATATTAGCAACCAAGGAGAAAGCATCGATATGGCAAAGAGATGTTCATCTGCAAGTCGATCATCTATCATTTCTTCCTTTCCTTCAGGCAGGGTTAGTCTTGACAAGAAATCTGCAACCACATTCTCTTTCCCTAGTTTATCAACAATAGTCAAATCAAATTGTTGTAATAATAACAACCATCTAATTATCCTAGCATTGACATCAGTTCTATTCATTAAATACTTAATGGTTGCATGATCATTGTGAACCAAAGTTTTATAAACAGTGATATAATGCCTAAACTTGTTCAAAGAATGCACCACATCCAAGAATTCCTTTTCAATGACAGTATAATTTAAATCAACTTTAGAAATGTTCGTAGTGATGAAATATATAACATAAGGCAATTTTTCTTCCACTTGTCCTAAGGAAACCCCTATAACTTTATTTGATGCATCTGCGTGTATATGGAAAGGTAATGCCCAGTTGGGAACCCTAAGGATGGTTGCATTGGTCAAATTTTCTTGTGTTATTTCGAAGGCTTCTTGCTAGTTGTTTTTCCAACAAAAAATTGAATCTTTAGTAAGTGGTACAGACAAGGGTCAAGCTAGTTTGCTAAAATATTTAATGAACCTTCTATAATACCCAGCTAATCTAAGGAAACTCCTAACATATCTTTTCTTTTGAGGGATAGGGACCCTTTTGATGATGGAAATCTTGTTTGGGTCAACCTGTATTCCTTCATTGGATATGGAATAGTCAAGGAAAGTCCCCACATTCATCAAAAACTCAAATTTCTAAGGGTTCAATGAGAGATTCATTTCAATACATTTCTTCAAGAATTTGTGCAGATTAGAAAGATATTCTTGGAAGTCACATCCATAAGGAGTGAAATTATCCATGTATATCTCAACAAATTCATGATCAAGTTCAACACGAAAGCTCAGAACTGCCCTCTGAAAAGTAGCAGGGGCATTGCATAGATTGAATGGAAGAACTTTGTAGGCAAAGGTACCCGAAGGATATGTAAATGTGGTCTTGTCTTGGTCTTTAGGGTTGATATGAATTTGGTTGTATCCACTAAATCCATCCAAGAAGGAGAATAATTTCTTTCCTACAAGGCCATCTAGGACTTGGTCAATGAAGGGAAAAGGAAAATGGTCCTTCTTTGCGACATTGTTAAGTTACCGGTAATAAACACAGTTTCTCCACTTCCTATTATTCCTAGGAACTAAAACACAAGGTCACACCAACTCACTATTTGAAATGGGGTATATGAACCCTACATCAGGTAGCTTTTGTAATTCTTCTTTCATAATGTCCTTAAGAGTTGGGTTCATCCTTATCTAGGGTTGGCACATAGGATTACATCCCTCTTTGATGTAAATATGATGAGTACAAACTAAGGGATGTACACCTTTCATTTCCTTATAATCCCAAGAAAAAACTTCTAGGTGTTGCCTCATTACATTGCACAACTATTCATCTTGTTTGGCTGAGAGAGGGGTTGATCTTGAGCATTCTAGATGGGCCAAAATCTACAATATTGACATTTTGTAGGCTAGAGTCAATGTAGGACAAGTCAATCTAGGGACTATTCTCAGATTCTTTCAGAAACTCATTAACTAGTATGGTAGTGGGAAGTTGGTTCTGTATTCATCAAGTTGTCCCCCTCCTATAAAAATATCTAGAGTGCAGATTGGGTAGGGGCTTGTGTGATCCAATTCATCCTCTTCCTCATCCTCTACCATATGGATAAATCATGTTAAATAGAAGGTTGAGCAGGAGGATACAACACAAGCTGTTTTGATAAATGTCCATTTTTGATAGTCATGTTCCCATCCTTACAACTAATGTAGGCATGAACAGTAGCCAACCAAGGTCTTCCTAAGATGAGAGGATATCTATTAAACTTGATATTGGGATGGAGGACTAGGAAATCAATAGGGTACTTCCAGGAGTCAATGGACACCATCGCATTCTCAATAATTCCCTCAGGAGCTACTATGGATTTGTCTAGAAGTTGCAACACTTAGGTGGTATTTCTCAAAGCCCCTTGGAGATTAAGGTTCACCATTGTTTCTCAAGTCATCACATTGATTGTAGCCCCAAGATAAATTAGGGTATTAGGGACCATAATTCGATCGATGTGCACATCCACTTTTGGGCTACCAAGGTCTAGGTATTTTGGGGAGATCACTGTCCCAAGCATTAGATCAGATAGTTTTCCAACAACATTGATGGTGAGGGTATCTCTTCTTATTCTCCCCAGCATTTTGAAACATTTTTCCTTAATAAGCTTGTTATAGATGTGAACATATTTAATGGCCTGGAGAAGGGGTATATTGACACACAAATTCATAAATTCTCCCAGAAGTTCAACCTCTTTTGGTGTGTGTTGGTTAGGGTGGACCAACCTTTCAGGATAGGGGGGTGTGGGTTATTATTTTGGAGCACCCTACCAGAACGAATATTTATCTCTTGGATTTCAACAACATAAGAAGGATAGTATGTCTCTCCACTGTAGACTTGTTGTGCTTGCTTATTGTTCAGGTTTGGATTGGGTTGAGTAGGAATTTGAGGTTTCTTAGGTGGGTTATGATAAGTTAGTTGTGGTTGAGGTTTGGGTGGAGGCAGTAAAGTAGGAGGTTGGTTTGGTTGAGGCATCCACCCTTGTGAGGGGTTGCCCCATTGGGAATATTGGGGTGGATATGGCTGAAAAGGATAGTTAACGGGCTAAGGATGATATGGAGGAGCATAAGGCCAAGGAGGAGGTGTGATCCATGATGGATGTGTGGAGGGGTATCAAGGATAGAAAGGTGAATTCTGATTTGGATTGCACCTTTCATGTCTTCTTGATATGGTCAACATACTGGGGGTCCCCTTTGGTTAATGAAGACCCACTCTCTACTCCTCCCAGGTATACAACCTTTAGGCTTGATAGAGAGGGACACTTTTCTATTGCATGATTCCCTTCACATACTAGGCAGTCTTTTATGACATTTAGTGGGCATTCATTCCTAGGATGCCTTTTAGTACATCTAGAGCAGAAAATAATTATTGCCCTTTTTGCTTCCTCTTGTTTTATTTTGATTTTCATAGTATCCATTTGTACGGAAAAGGTATGTAACATTTCACTCTTGAAATCCTCCAACATATTCCCTATCTCATCCTTGATGGATGTTGTGGAGAGAGAGGAACTGACCAAGCTTTGGGTAGACCTAACCTTTTCCTTAAGCCCTAGAGTAATTCTTGAATACAGTTTTGACGTCATCATAAGACAATTGGTAGATATCTCCTCCATATAGCATGTTGAGGGTCTCCATTACATCTTCCCTGGTCCCTCGAAGAAGAACTAGCTTGAGTGACTCAATATCAAGGGTACAGTTGGCCCTCCTATAATTGAGTTGAAACCTCTACTCATAGTCCTCCAAAGATTCATTAGGTCCAAGGGTCATCCTAAATATTTCCTCCTTTATTCTTTGGACCTATAGTAATATTGGTCTTTATCATTGAATTTTTGTTGCATTTGGACCTAGGTAGTGATGTTGCCTCTAGGTAGACTCATAAACCAGCGTAAGCCTACATCTTTGAGGGTAGAAGGAAACAACTTCAGCTTCTACACATCATAGGCATAGTCATAGGTACTACAAATAACAACAAAATCAAACATGAAGGTGTTAGGATCTTCAGAGGTTAGGCCATGGAAATGTGGAAGGGTAGTAGGGCTTATATTCTTCATTCTAGCCTCTCCATTGGTTTCTCTGAAGGGGAAAGGCTCATTGTTTTTTTTTTAGCCATAGTTTGGGTAGGTGAGATAGGTTCTTCTTCTCAGATAGGTTCTTCAAAAATTTCAAGTGGCTCTCCTAAAGGGTTTTCCAACTCCCCTATAGTCAGAGAGGGAAGTTCATAGCCACTGAAGAGGAATTAAGGTTGACTACTTGATGGGGTTGGGGATTTTGGTAAGAATTTCCCTTGGTTATCCCTACTCCTATGAGGCATTAAAGAACTAGATTTGTTTAATTTTTTGATTTAAAAAAAAAAAAAAAAAAATTTTCAAAGCAATAAGACTGATGTAAAACAGAAAATAACAAGAAATTCTTAAACAAAAACAACACCTACTTAGACACCTCCCCGCCAACGGTGCCAAAAAGTGGTGAGCCTTGGTATTGCACCAAGAGTGTTGCAACTTGTTAAATTTAGGTATGTTCTATGATGCGAACAATTTACTTCATTTTTTCACATTAATTCAATATAAATTCCAGATTAGAAATCACATTTAACATGATAATAAAATGCAGATAGAACATAAACATAAATCACAGAAGACAAGCCAAGACAAGAGGACACAAGATGTGGTGCTAGCTAGGGTGTTAAAATTGGAAACTAGGGCCAAAATCCATGTAGGTCATCTTATTAATGGTAGTTGATATTTTTCTTGGATCCCTCTCATCGAGAGGTGTAGGATTGATCTAAAGATCATCCGATTTCGATAAGTATCCATGGAGATATGAATTTATTTGTGTTATGGGACAATTCATCAAGGTCGACTAGCAACCAAATAAACACCACATGTGCTCAACGTTTTAGTATAAATAGGGGTGCCTTGAAATTCATTTGGACACATTCACTTCGGATCGCTTCCTCTCTACTTTTCTTTGGGTTTTAGTAGGAGGAGAGATCCTAAGGGATGACATTGCTCTAATGGAAAAAGGTTCTACGCTATCTAGAGGGAGTGCCCTAGGCTCTACGTGGCACTAATGAACAAGCCCTAATAAGCCTTAATGCAGTCATGGATGAGAATACTATAGCGCAACAAGGAGATGTTCTAAATTGCCCTCAATGCTGGTCTGGAAGAGACCTAAGCTTCTGTCCTAAAGAAGAAACTTAGCCCTAGCCACAGATCTAAATGGAGCCACGATCTAGCCCTAGCTACAGATCTAAATGGAGCCACAAACTAGCCCTATCCATAGTCATGATAAAAGCCCTAGATGCAGGTGGAAAGGAGACTTAGCCATAGATGGAGGAGAGCTCTAGTAGTAGTTAAGGTAAAGGTCAGGCCACAGTTAAAGAAGGCCTAAATCCACAGTTAAAGGAGACCTATAAAGGAGGCCTAAATCTGTAGTTAGAGGAGGCCTAAGTCCACAATAAAGAGAGGCTAGATTGATAGAAATTGAGGAGACCTATACGCAACTAGAAAAGGAGACCTAGCCACGTAAGAAGGACCCTATGTGGTGATAGCATGGAAATCTATGTGTGTTGTAGGTGACAACATGGAAATCTATGTGTGCTATAGGTGTTACAGTGGGATAGTAGTATAGTTGTACATGATGAAATAAATGGACATCAAGTACATGAAATAGTACATGGAGCATCAAGGTACAACATGTCAAATTGGGACAGCTAGTGCATGGAGAAGCAAGGTACAACATGTCTAGTTGGTACAATTAGTGCATGGAGCAGCAAGGTACAACATGTCTAGATGGGACAACTAGTACATGGAGCAGCAAGGTACAACATGTCTAGATGGGACAACTAGTACATGGAGCAGCAAGGTACAACATGTCCAGATGGGACAGCTAGTACATGGAGCAGCAATGTAAACATGTATAAATTGGATAGCTAGTATATGGTACAACAAAGTGTAGCAATGGTACTTGGGACAACAACGAAGCTTGATGGAGCAAGAAAATGGGACAACAACATGGAAAACATGGAATGGCAATGTCACTAATAGTGGGACAACATTATGGTACATGGGACAACAGTGGCAGCATAAGGTGCAATGGTATGATGTGTACAACATGGTCATGAGGTACAACAATGTGATGATGTGTACAACATGGCCATGAGGTCTAGCAATGTGATAATGGGTGCAACATGGTGCAACATGGTGAGGTGCAACATGATGACGAGATATAGCACAATGATAGGTGAAGGAGTCGCCTTGGAGAATCAGTTGAAGCAACATGTCTTCAACCGATCTCATGTAGAGATGATCTATTCTCTCATATAGAAATTTTAAGTGTTAAATTCGGTTGTAAATGTACTATATCTCTCTCTCTGCTGAACTATTGAAGAACATATAAGAAGAATTGATCAAGGGTTCCCCACATTGGGGTTTGTCCCTGGCTAGCACCACATATTATGTCCTCTTGTCTTGGCTTGTCTTCTATGATTTATGTTTATGTTCTATCTGTATTTTACTTTAATGCTCATGTGATTGCTAATCTGGAAAAGATATTGAGCTAATTGTGAAAATTGAAATAAATTGCTCTAAGCATAAAACATACCTAAAATTAACATGGTATTAGAGATAAGGTGAAGATGAAGCCCAAGCAAGAGTGAAAGAGCAATCACTGAAGACAGTTGGGAAAGGACAAAAGGACAAAAGGATCAATGGATTCCTCACCCCTCTTCAAATTCACCAAGGATGAAGTCAGAGCAGAGTATATTATCAGAATGGTGCAACGAAAGCTTCTGATGGCCTACCTACAGATAACTTCAATGGGAAGTCTGGATCTTAGGGTGAAAGGAAAGGCAGATGCATTTCTTATAATAAGTTCCCCCATTATGCGAAGTAGTGTCCAAATGGCAGGGACACATCTCTTGATGAAGATAAAAATCATTCCAGGGACATCTTCAATGATCAGAGGAATGACAAATAATGTAGGTCATCAAGGAAACAACTGACTCTTCAAGGAAAGAAAGGAACCCCAGGTATGAAGAATCAAATGTTGTTTTTGATGAGATAGAGAAGTGTTATCTTGTATTGGCCCTCTCCTTCAGATTCTGTGGGAATCTGGCTTATTGATTAAAATGCTTCAAGGCACTTCATCGGATATAAGGGTGCTCTCTCGAATTTGGTAAGAGATGGAAACAATCATGGGATTATGCTTGGAGCCAATACCACCTATCTAGGAAAGGGTGTAGGAAATGTTACCCCTCAATTGAATGAGGGTAACTCGATTCATTTACAAAATCTCTTTTATGTACCTGATCAGAAGAAGAACTTGGTGTCCATTTTGGCAATGTAAGTCAAAGGTTTCAGGGTGGCATTCATCAATGGAAAGGTACATGTTTGAAAATAGAATTTTCAAAGATGATTTTTCTCATGGGTTCAGGGTTGGCAATTTGTATCAAGTTGTAGAATGGTCCATTGGGGATCATGTTAATTGAAATATCTCATCTATAACACCGAAGGTGTAATTATGGGGTCCTAATCGATGTGAGTCAGATGGTGACAGGGATGCCTGAATTCAAGAAGAGAATGAAGGTACATGTCTGAGATGTACCGAATGAAAATATTACAAGGGGAACATTCCCCTTATGTAGCAGGTCCATAGGTTTGGAACAACCCGAGGAGTTTGAGAATTCATGATCAGGAATCTCATGTATACAGGTGAAATAAAACCCTCTATGGCTTGAAGCAAAACACCCCAGGCATAGTATGAGAGGACTGATAGTTTTCCGATAAAGCTGAGATTCACTAAGAGTGAAACCAATCCAAACCATTGCTCGAAGGTTGTGGATGATAAACCTCTAATACCGGTACCTTCTAAGGACGACATATTTCTGAGAGCTACAGACCCTCTCATTTGAAGAAGTAAGAGGGAGTTAGATTTTGGATGTGGAACAGTAAACTGAAAGCTCGTGACTACCTCGAGGATCTTAACTTTCAAGAACTTATATGGTAGTGATGCCAGACCAGATTTGGGAAATGCCTCTGAGTTTCATAAACTCATTCACATTGATGTTCTTGGTGAACTTCCGTCTGGACATATGTTTTGCAGTTAGCATGATAAGATCATATATGGTTGAGCCTCACTAGATTGGTGCCAAGAATCTTCTGAGATATCTTCAGGGCAGAATCTCTCATGAATTGAGATACACTACCGGAAATGTGAAGCTACATGATTATTCGAATGCTAACTAGGCAAGCAGTGTGGAGGATTGCAAGAGCACTTTTGGGTGTTGATTCTCTTTGGTTTCTTCTTCAATATCATGGATGAGCAGGAAGCAGAAGTCGGTTGCTAAAAGCACCTCCAAGACTGAATACATAGCTACAAGTATGATCTCATATGAAGTTGCCTAGTTATGGAAGCTCTTCAGTGAGTTGTTTGTACACATGATGGATACCACTATGATCTTCTATGTCAACCAAGGGGGATTCGATTGTTGAGGAATCTTGTATTCTATGATTGCTCCAACAGATAGACATTAGATAATACCTTATCAGGGATATGGTACATCGATGAGCGAGGAGGCTCCATCGCATTGAGATTGATGTACAGGTCGCAGACATTCTGTCAAAGCCCCAGGGAAAGGTCAAATTTGTGACTTTCCTGAATGACTTGGAGTCGTTGAGAGACCCTCTTATAAGGGTCCTGCATGTTGCATGCATTAAGCTCTAGGAGCTCTGGGGGGCTTGGGGTGCTACTAGAGCAACATGTAATCATAGGGCGACTTACCCTCCTCTAATGGTGCATTGCGTACAGGGTGAATCACTCAACCTTCCTCTCTGATACCCCGAGGTGACTTAGGGACAAAATGATTAGTTCTCCTATCGAGGCATCCTACCCATGTAGTCTGGGACTCATGGGAAGTACCTCTCATCTAATCAATGAGAAGGGAAAAGGGGTTAGGGACCATAGTAGTACTATCGATGGATGCATCATTGTATCTATTGTACTCCCTATGCTAGGATGACCTCCATTGATCTAAGATCAATGGAACTGATCTGGGATCAATATGAGTGGTTTGAGACACTCCCTTGTGATATTGATCTGGGATCAATAAAACTGAATTTGGGTCAGTAGAGAATGGTATGAGACATTCTCAATCAATTCTTCTTCTTCATGGTTCAGCAGAGTAGAGAAGAGCTCAGCAGAGAAAAGTAGAGCTTAGTAGAGCAGAGTAGAGCTCAATAGAGTAGAGAAGATCTCAACAAAGTAGAGCTCAACAAAATAGAGCAAAGCAGTGCAGGGCACTGATGGCCAAGATAGTACAGTCAGACATATGGATCAACGGATGAAGTTCTCCCTAGTTAAGAGGGAGTGTTAAAATTGGAAACTAGGGAAAAACTCAATGTGGGTCATCTTATTAATGACAGCCGATATCTTTCTTAGGTCCCTCTCATCGAGAGGTGTAGGATTGATCTAAATATCATCTGATTTCGATAAGTATTCATGGAGATATGAATTTATTTGTGTTATGGGACAATTCGTCAAGGTCGGCCAACAACCAAATAATCCCCACATGTGCTCAACGTTTTAGTATAATGCCTTGAAAGTCTTTTGGACACACTCACTTGGGATCTCTTTCTCTCTACTTGTCTTTGGGTTTTAGTAGGAGGAGAGATCCTAAGGGATGACGCTACCCTAATGGAAAAAGGTTCTACACTATCTAGAGGGAGTGCCCTAGGCTCTACGCTGCCCTAATGAAGAAGCCCTAATCAACCTTAATGCAGTCATGGAGGAGACTGTTATCTCTCCAGGAAACTCTCCTAGGTTGTAGCTCAAAGATGCCTGGTAACATATAATCTTCAATATTGTTCTTTGAACTATTGGAATAAATAATAGTTTGGATCAAGCTAGATAACCACTTTGACTCTATTATTACTCAAGACATGCATGAACACCCTTAGCCTACAAGCCTTTAAACCACCAATGCCCAATAGTCTGTAGATTAGGTGAATGAATTGAGAATACTAACCATACCAGCAGATACATACATAAACATATGATGACCAACTATATAAAGTAAATGAAACTTGCAAATATAATACATCAACGCAGAGATAAGATGACAATTATCTGGCATTGGACATAAAAGAAACCTAAACGGCTTGTTCAAGTGCAAGCTTAGAACAAAAGAGAAATTGGAATATTGAACATATGACAGCAAAAGAAGCTTGTATTATTGATGAATGAAGATGAGAAGCTTGAGTAGCAAAGTCTCTATAGTCTCCAGAAGTTGAACCCTGATTACATCTTACTTTCATCTATTTATAGCTCTTTACAATGTTCTCGAGCTTTTTAGGGCTTGAGGTGCCTTAATCTATCCCCACTGTCTTTAACTGCTTGGTTGTGTACAAGGACACAATTCCCTTTCCATTATGAAAACGGTAATTAATTCTGGTACAGCACTGCCCTATTAGGTGGCTAGCTTGATTGTGCCAGTGAGGCTCCATGACTGTTTAATTCTATTTTCTTGTATCGTGCTACGTCCTTTCTCTTTCAGCCATACATTCAATTAATTTAGCTCAGCGGCCTAACTGTAACAATACTGACAGAGTCAACCACCTTCCTCTTCGGGTAACTGGTAGGAAGTAGAGTATGAGGTGCATGGGCGGCTGACGTGCAAATCAGGAAGAACAAGGTAATGGTAGGATGGCGGAGGACACACAGGTAGCTGTTGGATGAATTACATTGGACAGATAGAGTAATGGTAGGGTGGCGAAGGAGAAGCGGAAGCAGTCATGGACGAGATCTGCTAGATCGGGAGAAATGGATGAAGGAGATCGATTGCATGAAGCTTGGAGTCATGGCAGGAGCGGGTTAATTCTGAGCCTTTAGATCTCGGGTGGATAGATTTGATGGTATTCATGCGAAAGAAGTGCTCAGCGAAAAATGGTTGGGGGCGGTTTTCTAAGGCGGGAGCGGTTTCCATCGGACGGGCATCGGGAAGTTAGTGGTAAGTGTCAGAGCCTGCCTGATTCCACTTAGCAGATGACACGTAGCAGTAGAGGAGAGAGAAAAACCACCTTTATTGGGCGGGCATTCCTCTCGCTAGTTGCTCGTGCGATATGAGTGACAGCCGTTAGATCTAGCAATAGTGATCTAACGGTAGAGATCTATCGAGCATGTTTCGTCGATCGGGTGAAATGCGGACCATCGGATTGGCGGGGGGAAAGATCGATGGTGGAGGGAATACGAAGGTATGGGATGTCCTCGAGAAATGTGCAGAGGGTGCTTATGGACGGAAAGGTAAGCTCTTCGGGGGTTAATTTAGTGAAGGTTAAGGCAAAAGAAGGTTTTGCTATGAAGTGAGGGTCGGGTTAAGATATGAGTGGGATAGAATGTAAGTGGAAGAGCAGGGAGAGTGGAGTGATGGCCTATGTGGGGCCCTTTTTAGGAAAACAAAGAAGACCATCTTCTTCCTCTAATCTTTAAACTATCAGCGTTGTACCTCAGTTCTAACACTGGCTCCTTCTAGGGATGAAAGCCTCCCTGTGAGGTTTCAAGAACTGCTGATCACTGCCTTTCCAGTGAAACCAAAATCAAATATTCTTCCCAGTGTTCCATTGGGCATGGAGTCAACTTTTCATAAAAATAAAAACTGAGACAAAAACATATTTACAAAGCTAAGGCCTTTACAACCTTAAACAAAATAAAGCTTGAGAAAACCCCCATTAATTGGGCCATCGAAAACACTTTCCCCCTCCAGATTGTGAAGGACAAAGGTGTTGTTTGTGTGGGAGTGATGACAAAAGGTCCTATCCACAAGGCATCGAATTTTCCATGATTACCCTTCTTCTCCTTAAACACATCCCACTTGAGGACGTAGTCACCAACCTGAAAACTGTCCAACTTTGCCTTTTTATCAAAGACTTCCTTGATCTTCTTTTGATGTATTGTTGACTTCTCAATCATTTGTTCCCTGATCTGCTAGACTTCAACCAAGTCACTCATCCTCCTTTCCATTTCATTTTCTTCATCTAGCTCCTCTTACAAGAACTTGGCCACAGGGAGGGTTAATTGGATAGGAAAAATAGACTCAGTACCATACACCAGCTTGAATGGAGAGTTCCCTATGGATTTCTTGGTGGTCACTCTATCAGCCCACAGTGCAAACTTCAGCTCGGAATCCTAGCTCCTTTTGTTGTCTTCCAGCAGTTTTTTGATTATTCTTACCAGGCTCTTATTTGATGATTCAACCAAGCCATTGCCTTGAGGATAGTATGAAGTAGAATGCACTAATTGAATGCCCATTGATTCACACAGGACCACCAATTCCTTCGCTCTAAAAGTTGTTGCATTATTAGTGACTAGCTTGGTTGGGCAACCAAATTTAGTGAAGATATTCTTGGTTAGGAACTTCATGACAATCTGGTGATCAACCGTCCTAGTGGGTATAGCTTCAATCCATTTGGTAAAATAGTCAGTGGCTACTAAAATCCACCTATGCTCACCACTAGAATGTGGATTGATCTCCCCTATGAAATCTAAACCCCACTACTGGAATGAGCCATTAGTGTGTATGGGCTTCAAGGGCAGGGATTTCAACTATTTTCTTCCTGTAAACCTTTGGAATTTTTCACAAGATGTCACAAAAAAAACACATCAGAGAACAGAGCATGCCAATAATACCCAGCCCTTAGGATCTTGTGGCTATGGTTTTCCAATAATGATGCCCTCCACAGATGCTAGAATGAAACTGGTGCATAACTTCCACATATTTTTCTTTGTCTAGACATGTCAAGAGGATCGCAGATGGGTCCCTCCAATAAAGTAGGTTCTTATTAATACAAAACTTAGCTGATCTAAGGTTAATGGTCTTGGCTTGTCCTGAGCTAAGCCCTGGAGGGACTTCTAGCTTTAATAAGAAATGAACTATACTGGAATACCACTCACAAGTGGCCAAATTCTCAGCCAAATACTAGTTCTGTTCGTGCTTTCCTACTTCTTCCTTTGTTTGTTCTCCATTTGAATTTAAGCTCATGCAATTTATGTCCAACAGACTGCAAGTTTCCTCAGCCATAAGCTTAGCCAAGCCTTGGCGTTTGACAAGCTTGGTGGGCTTCACCTCAATATCAAATTCTATGAGTTTCGCAATCCATTTGGCTCTTCTCCCATTAACATCTGACTGAAGCAGAAGGCACATAGGCAACCACCTTGGAATGCAAAATGTGAATTCAGAATGCCTTTAAGGACTTTATAAGAGCATATGCCTATTTTCAATAAGGTCATACCTTAATTCAGCATCCCTCAATGTTTTGCTGAAGAAGGCCATTGGGTGCTCTATATGTTCACTGTTTTTCTACAACAAGAGCACTGCAAGTGTATCATAAGAGGCAACAGAGAAGATATAAAACTCCTTGGTGTAGTCTGGGCTGATTAAAGTGGGAGCTTCCAAGATAGCTCTTTTGATGGCTTCGAAAGATCTTCTTACAACCTTTGTCCATTTTATCTCTGACCCCTTTTTGAGCATGGAAGTGATGTGCTTCACTAGCTCTGCAAAGTTTGGAATAAATCTCCTTACAAGGTTAATTCTACCCAGAAAGGATTGAATGTCCCTTTTTGACCTTGGGATGGACAATTTTTGTATTGCTTGAACTCTTTCTGGATCAATTTTGACACCTGCAGCAGAGACAATATGCCCTAAAAGCTTTCCTTCTTCAAGAGAAAAATGTGACTTCTTTGGATTTACTGAAATTCCAAACCTCCTACACTTTAGGAACACCTTCCTCAAATACTATAAATGATCCTTTTGACTGCTGGAGAAAACTATTATGTCATCAAGATAAATAAGGACAAACTTGTCCTTCTCTCCCACGAAGGCTATGTCCATGGCCCTCTGAAAAGTAGCCCTAACGTTCATCAGTCCAAAAGGAATCTTAGAGTAAATGAAAGTTCCCTAAGGAGTAGTGAATGCAGTCTTTTCTTGGTCTTCTGGGTGTACGACAATCTGATTGTAGCCTAAAAATCCATCCAAGAAAGACATGATTCAAGCCCTTGAAACTTTTTGCGGCAAATGTTCCATCTTGGGCAGGGGGTAGTTTTCTTTCTTAGAGCACTGGTTCAGATTCCTGAAATCAACACAAAGCCTGATTTCTCCATTCTTCTTCCTCACTATCACAAGGTTGGCTATCCATTTCGAGTACCTTAGGGGAACTATGATTTTGGCATTTAGCAACTTCTTGATCTCCTTTTCAATCAAAGGTAACAAGAGAGGGTTAATCAGCCTCAATTTTTGTTTGAAGGGGATGGTGTCCTTCTCTATTGGAATCTTGTTCTGAATAATGCTGGTGTCATAGGTTTTAAGGTCGCTGTATTCCCAAGCGAAGACTTCAACAAATTGTTTCATTAGGGTGCAATACTCAGAGCTTTGGGCAGAGGACAGGTGAGTGGAAAAATTGATATATTTTGGATGGGATGGACTCCCTATATTATGTTCCTAAACTGTAGACTCACTTTCCCTTTTGGTAGGTTTATACGATACATCGTTATGGTCAAACAACCTCTTTAGGGGCACCAACCCTTTGGGTATATGATTACTAGGCAGCTGCACAATACTATCTTCGCCAATTTTGTCTCTCAGCTTGGACTGGTTACATTCCTCAATGGCTTCATTCTCTTGGTCAATTTGCATTTTAGAGAATTCATCAATGACCTGTAGAAACCTATTGACTTCATCGTCATCTCCAAAAACTTTCCAGTACTTGACATTGTCAGGCAAGGACGGTCTATATTTCACTTGGACTTCATAAGTCAACTTAGGAGGCAAAGGAGGGATAAAAGTGCTCGCAGACACAACAAGGGAATTAGCAAGTTGATTCTTAGCTCTAGGGATGTATGAAATACTAAAGCTATTGAAAGAATCCTTGAGCTTCCATACCTCATCTTTGTATGCCTTCATCCTAGGGTGTTTTTCTTGGAATCTCTTGTTCACTAGTTGGATAATCAGATCTGCATCTCCAAATACTTTCAGATTTTTGATGCCCATTTCTTTAGTAGCGTTTAGGCTTAACATCAGGGCTTTGTATTCTGCTATGTTATTGGTGACCTAAAAGGTTAACTTGAAAGATAGATGTATGTATTCTTGTGTGGGAGATACAAGAACTACACCTGCTCCTGCAGCTTCTTTAGAGCAAGCTCCATCAAATAACATATCCCAGATTTGTGGGCCTTCCTCCTCTTTGATATGACAAACCAACTTTCTAAGCTGCATGGAGGCCAACTGTGATTTTTCTACTTGAAGAATACAGGACCCAAAATCAATATCAACAACATAGATGGGATGATTAGTAGGATTCCTTTCATCGGTGATGATATAAGCCAACTGTGCCTCTCTATATAATCTCCTGCTTTCACCTCCAAAGACTGGGACGGTGGCATAGGACAGGTCATTCTGTAATGTCCCACCTAATCTTTTAATACATCCTCTGGAAAGTAACATGCCAAACTTGGGGGGGAACATCTGCTACCACAATATCCATCATTATTCTCTTCATGGGTAGCTGAGACAAGGTGATGGCTAGGTCTTTGATCAACCCCAAACATTTCACCTTTCTAGAGTCAAAAGAAAACAAGTCATGATATGAACTAGTGATGTCCAGGCCCAACTCTTCCATGACAACCTTGGGCATTAGATTATGGCTGGCACCTATGTCCAGAAGAAAATTATGAAGGATTTTTTCATGAATAATCAAGGAGACATAAAATGATGGGGAATTGTCATCAGAATGCTCAATCATTGGGCTGAGGACAATGACCGATTTGTCATCTTGTAGATTCACATAATCATTGGGTGCCTGTTTGGTTTTAAGCTCAAGGGCCTCAAGGATGGGTCTCTTAAAGGATTCATTCTTGACTAATTCTGTCAGAGGTATATATATTTTCAGCTTTTGGATTTCTGATTCAAAACTGAAAGGAGAAGGGAACTTATTAGGGCCTCTTGCCTTTGGAGCTGGAGCTTTGAGAATGATGGGATCAGTTGCTGGTCATTTTTTCTTGTTAGTTTGTTGCGTTGTAGGGATGGTAGCCCTCTGAACAGGGGTTTGATGGGAAGTATTCACCTTGGAACTTAAATTGTATCTGTGTTGGTCATCGGTTTGTAGAACAACCCAACCATCCCACTCTTGGCTATTTTGGTCTTCGGATAATGACTCTTCATATGCAGCTAGGGTCAAAAAAGAGGTGCTACCCTTGTCTTCTAGACAATGGATCTCATCGTCTTCCTCATACTGATCTTCATCCATGACTACATTCTGCAAGGGGGTCTTCATCCTTTGGTCTTCATTTGCATCTTTGTTTCTTTGAGGAACCTGCAACTACTCATTAGCTCTTCTGTATGGGTTCGGATTTCTAAAAGCAAAGACATTAGGAGCTCTTCATTTCCTAGAGTGTTGTTCCATCTTTAGCTTAGAGATTTCAGAGGCTAATGATTCCGATTGGTCTGGTGACCCTGATGAATTCCAAATTGAACTATACCTCGAACATAACGAAGTATTCTTTTAGCTGTTTTCCAATTAATTTCACGTGGGGTTTGCATAAACAGAGCAACAAGGCCAACAACAAAGGAAAGGTCAGGACGTGTATGGGTTAGATACAAAAGTTTCCCTACAAGTTGACGGTATAAGGTAGCATCAACTTCTGGGGAAGTACAAGTGATTGAAAGTTTGACTCCAGACTGAAAGGGAGAAGGAGCTGGCTTACGATCTTCCATGTGAAAATGGCGTAGAAGATCACAGGCATACTTGGATTGGGAAAGGGAAATACCTTCCTGGGATTGCAAGACTTGAAGACCGAGAAAATAATGTAAGTGTCCTAAGTCTGTCATTTCAAACTTCTTTTTAAGGCTGGACTTCACATGGTTGATAAGGTTGGGCTCACTACCAGTGAGGATAAGATCATCAACATAAAGAACAAGAATGATAAGAGACTTGCCCAATTTCTTGGTGTAGACAGTATTGTCAGAATGACACCTAGAAAAGCCAAATTCTAAAAGAAAGCTATCCATTTTGGCATACCAAGCTCGAGGAGCTTGCTTGAGACCATAAAGAGATTTCTTAAGCCAACATACAAGACTGGAGTCTGTTTGTATAAACCCAATAGGTTGTTCCATATAGATTTCTTCATGCAAGTCCCCATGCAAGAAGGCGGATTTAACATCCATCTGATGGACTTCCCATTTGAAAGAGGCAGCAAGGGAAAGAACAAGGCGAACATAGTTCATTTTGGCAACGGGGGAAAAGGTTTCAGTATAATCAATTCCTTCAACTTGTGAAAAGCCCTTAGAAACAAGTCGAGCTTTATGTTTATCAACTTTCCCATATGGCCCATACTTGGTTTGTAAACCCATTTGCATCTAACAAGTTTTCATCCCTTTGGTAGAGGAACAAGATCCCAGCCAATAATGAATGATATTCTTCATTCATAGCTACGTCCCAATTTGGATGGCCTTAAGCTTCTTCAAAGGTGTCAGGATCATAATTTGCTGAGATTGAGCTGGTAAAGAAGAGGCTCTTTCGAACTGAGAATGTGTACGGCGCTGATCTGTAGGATCACCGGCAAGATCACCTGCGGCATCCCGAGTAGCACGAACCCATTTTGGAAGTGAAGGAGCTAAAGGAGGATCCTGAGAAGATGGGGGAGGATTGTCATCCTCACTTTCATCATCTGAAGAAGAAATATGTTCAAAGTAGAAGATATAGAGAGAGGTGGCACATTCGCCGAACTAGGCTTGTAGGCCGATATATTTTCATCAAACTTTACATCTCTTCTAATGATAACATTTTTGGACTTAAATGGAATAAGTCTATATCCTTTGACATCTTCATAATATCCAAAAAAAATACATTTTTCACTCTTAGGTTCTAAAGCTTTATGTTTCTCATCTGGAATATGGGCCCATGCTTCACTTCCAAAAACACGAAAGTGACTCATATCTGGTTTAATTGAGATCCATGCTTCTTCAGGAGTGATATTCTTTAAAACTTTAGTAGGAGTGTGATTTATTATGTAATTTGCACAGTTAATTGCTTCTGCCCAATAATTAAGACTAAGTCCTTTAGATTGAAGCATACAATTAGCCATTTCCTTTAAGGTGCGATTCTTCCTTTCAAGTACACCATTTTGTTGTGGAGTATATGGAACAGTATGTTGCATTTGGATTCCATGCTCAGTGCAAAAATTGATGAAGTCGTTTTTAACATATTCTCCGCCATTATCTGATCTTAGCTTAAGAATTTGATGTCCAGATTGTTTTTCAACAAAGGCCTTAAATGCCAAGAATTTGTTAAAAACTTCACTCTTGAGTTTTAAGAAATATACCCAAGTGCGTCTGGAGAAATCATTAATGAAAGTTAAGAAATATTTGTAG